>VZTI01000239.1:2857346-2893753 GCA_013397865.1 Struthidea cinerea
GCCGGAATGGGAAGCACTGCGAGGGTCGCTAAGTAGGGGCCAAGGCCTGTTTGACAAAGTGGGTCTGTTCACTTGGTCGTGTTACCTTCTGTCCGGTCTGAGGAGTTGGATCTGAACCTATGAGCCGGCTGCCTTGCTGATGCATGTGGTCTGTCGCTCCTCACTGCAGGACTTTCTGGGCTTCACTTTTTAAGCATATCTGCAGTGTTTCTGTTAAGGAATGTACAGTTCACTGTTGATTTGTAAGTCAGATGTCTGAGATGATGTGTTGTGGTCATTCAGAAGTTACTACTGCTTAAGAAACAAAAAATGTTTCACAATTCTGCTTTAAGTGACAAGAACCTGTAATTTACAGACTTGTAGTTATTCCTTTTCTTTTTCCTGCAGTTAATGGAAATACTTGTTTATGTTTCCTTCTGTGTAATGTGTTGGTCTAATTCTGGGAGTAAGCATGTGTCTTACACATCACTTCAGGGATATCCCTCTGTCTGTATGGAAACTTACCTGCCTCAGTAGGAGTCTGCAAACCTGAGGCCTTGTGAGAAATCGGCTTCTCAGACTGGTTTTACCATGCTTCTTGCATGTCTAGCAGAAAGTTTCTCAGTGGAAAATTGTACCCGATTTTAGCTTGATTTCTTAACAAAGTAAGACCTGCGTGATTGTGTTGTCGGTTTATCTTTTTTCCTTTCTCTTTTTTTTTTTTTGTTTTTTTTTTTTTTTTTTTTTGTCTAGTTGACTGGTTTGAAAGGGAGAGGTCTAAAAGATAAGATTAAGTTCCTAATTCATGCAAATAGCATCCAGTTAGAGAGATTCCCTGCTAAGGGAAAAGCAACGCTCTGAGTTGTACTGTGTTGTTAGACACTTATGAGGGGAGGGAGAGGGAAATTATGGAGATAGTGAGAGGTGTACTACTTGGTAAGAATGAAAACTGCTGGAAAATGGACTTTTTACAGTTCTCACAAACTGCTTGGTTTAGATGTTGGCTCTGAATACGCTGTGCCCTTTCATCGTGGAACCAGTTGAAGGTATTTTTTAGAAATTTGAAAGTATGGCAAAACTCAGTTTAATTGAGTGCGTTGAATTGAAAGTATGAAATATGTATTGCTAAATTGATATGGATGTGCAAAGAAAACTATCACGTGTGTTTGTCTTCTAAAATAGATGCGGTTTGTAGTGCTTATGACTTGTCTTCCTAACAGTATCATTCTGTCAACTCAGTACAGAAAAATAATGAAAGAAAACCTAGTCCACTACTTACATTTACAGATTAATTGAAATTATTTCTGTACAATATTACAGATACTTCATTTCTCTTTTACAAAGACCTTCCATTCCACTCTGAATGTTTGCTATTTAATGTAGCATCTTTCCTGCTGGAATTAAGAACTTAATTTTGTTTATCAGAGGTGTTTGCTATTTCTCCTCATTAGAGTGTCCTGAGTGTCTCCCAAGAATATAGAAATAAAAGCACCAAGCTAGATACCAAAATAAATGTTTGATTTGTTTGGGTTTATTTCAGGGTATGGTTCTGTGACTTTGCAAAAAAGGTCAGGCTTGAAAAAGCAGAAACTTTTTCACAGCAGTGTATTTTAAAGCCTAGGTTTCTCAGTCCAAGTCCTCTTCAGAAGTCCAAAGCTGTGTGGGTTTGATCCTTTTTTTTTATAGCAAACAAGACTTCTGGTCTTTTTTTTTAATTGCTGCTGCTGCTTAAAAATGTGGGAACGATGATTCTTTTGTGGATGGAATTGAAAACTGTGTGAATATGTTGAATATATCTAGGGATACTCTCAGCCTGTTGGAGTCCCTGTTAGAGTACCTGGAAATTGTGCCTGATTGTTTTAATCAACTTGAGAAAATAAAACAGGGTTTTTTTCATATCCTTTAACTTCTCTTTTGAAAGTATGAAATGTCATGTGTACCACAGTATAAAATCCTGCTTGTTTCATTATGATTATGTTCTTTGTTGACATATTCTTCACTAGTTCTCTGAATTCACAAATTATACTTAACCAGATAAATAATGGGGGTGGAAATATCTTTGAGTTGAGTTTTAAGTCCTAAACATGTTTAATTGTGAACATGTTTAAACATACAACATTTTCTGTAAACACTAATTAGTGTAGTACATGATATGACACTTACCATGGAATTAATTTTGTTTTTATGTTTTTGTAAATATGCATCATCCTAATTTTTGCTATGCAGGAAAGATTTTTTTTTTTCCCCCTCTGTTACTTTTAGTTTTAGTTTACTTAGCAAGTGTCCAGAGAGAATTCATCTCCTTTTAAATGCAGGGAATGTCCTTCTCCCTCTCCACACCAGTGTACTCATACACCAGAAGATGAAAGCCACTAATTCTTAAAAATGGAACATGCAATTGAGGGGAGAGGGAACAGAATTCATAAAGTATGTAGGCATAGATCTCATTTCCAGCATCAGTCTTCCTTTCTGGTAGTGTGGGCCAAATCTTCACTCTAATTAATGAATTGATATTGATTTTTAAACAAAGGAGGTGTGTTTTACAATTTTTCTGAAGTATCCAGCGCATTTAAGGTAGCTGTGAATTTTATAGAGAAGCAGTGTTAAAAGGTTTTCTGTCACTAATCAAATTCTGATTTGTACATGGAAGGAGGGGAGTAATACATTTTCTATCAGGGTCTGTAATGAAAAAAAGTAGAGTATGTTGTTTACTTTCTAAAAACAACAATCTGCCCCCCTCACAGAAGTTCTGTAAGCTGTGCTAAACAGCTGGTTCCAGAGACAGCAGCAGTGAGCAAATTTCATGTTTGAAGTGAATTTTGTCACCTTAAATACTTTGACCTTAACATTTACTGCATTAACTTCTTGTATTTACAGGCAGTGCCTGATGGCCTCATAAGCCTGTGTTGCCCATGAATAAAAGTTTGGAAAAAAGCTGGTTCATAGGAATAGTAATGTGTGTAATGTATCTGGTTGGTTAGCTCAAAGTCAGCAAATACTGTCTAAAGGTAACATTTTGCAATGAAGCAACACTTCAGTAACTACACCAGCTGGTGACACATTTCTTCAGGAAAATAACCTCATAGGAGGAATATGAAAAAGAAAATCAAATAATGTTGAGATCCAGGATTCAGGTTTGGCAATGTACCATCTGACTAAATAGCACTTTAAACTGCTATTTTTGAATAGCTGCACCTTCCTGTGGTTAGGAGGGACAGAGCTTATTGACAAAATAACTTACCGGGTGCAAAATTACATTATAAATTAAATATTATTGTAGTTCTGTTTAACAAATACTCTTATGAATGAATCTCTTAAAGGAAGCATTAACTACTTCTTACTTACTTTAATAGGTTGAGCCTGCTTCCCTGTATTATGCAAACTGCTGAATGGAGGAAGGGGGTGGAAGTCAGTCTTTACCGATACTCTTTCCGTTACCGTCCTGCATGGTTCTTTACCCATGTTTTGCAGAGTGGTGAAGAATTAGGAGAAGCTGCAGTTATTCAGCTGAGTGGAACTAAATGGGTGGCTTCCTTCTGGACCCTCACTTCACTGTCTTAGGTAAGAGGGGTGATCTGCTTCTTTTGAAGCTACTTGGATTTCCTTAGAACAGAAGTATATATGGGTTTTTTAAGAGAAGCTTTTAGTTAGCAAAGCAGGGCTTTGTATTTTTTTTTTTTTTTTTTGATCTGGTGACTTGAAAAGTGCATTCATAGTTTGTAGCTCTCCCAGTACTTTTCATCAAAAAACGTTGCTGTTTGCATCCATTCAAATAACTTTAAAAACATGCTCTGTGTACTAATATAATTTACTTTTGAGATTCGTGCTTATCTTGTGTAGTGTGACAGAAGTGGGACTGTCACCCAGAGGTGGATTACAGTGGTGGTGGTTATAGGACAATTTGAACTGATGTACCACTTGACTGCTTGGTATGGAGTGCGTTATTTTTTTTTTCCAAGAACTTGGAATAGTTTGGGTTGGAAGGGACCTTTAAATGTCATTAGTCCAAATTTCTTTGCAATAAGCAGGGACATTTTCAAATAGATCAGGTTGCTCAGAGCCCCATCTGGCTTGACCATGCGTGTTTCCAGGGATGGGGCATCTCCTACCCCTGGGCAATCTGTTCCAGTGTTTTACCACCCTCATTGTAAAAAATTACTTTCTTATATCTAGGCTTAATCTACTGTCTTTTAGTTAAAAGCCATTACCTCTTGTCCTGTCATAGCAGGGCCTTGTAAAAAGTTTGTCCTTATCTGTCTTGTAAGCTCCTCTTCGGTATTAAACAGCAGCAAACAGGTGTCTCCAGATCCTTTTCTTGTCTAGGCTGAGCAATGCCAGCTCTCTCAGCCTTTCTTCATAGGAGAGCTGCTCCAGCCCTCTGGTCATTTTTGTGGCCTTCTTCTGGACTTGCTCCAACAGGTCCGTGCCTGTCGTGTGCTGAGGACTCCAGAGCTGGATGCAGCACTCCAGGTGCGGTCTCAGAGGAGCAGAAGGGCAGACTGGTCTCCCTCGACCTGCTGGCCAAGCTGCTCTTGATGCAGCCGAGGATACGTTCTGGTCTGCAAGCGCACATTGCTGGGAGAAGGGTGGCCTTCCAACAACCAGGATCTCCAAGTCCTTCTGTAGTTACTTTCTGCTGCCAATTCCCTCATTCTCCAGCCTGTATTGATACCAGGGGTTTTCCCATCCCAGGGCCAGGACCTTGCACTTAGCCTCACTGACTGAGGTTCCCATGGGCCCACTTCTCAATCTTGTTCAGGTCCTTCTGGATGACATTCCATTCCCCAGGCATATCAGCCACACCACACAGCTCGGTATTGTTTCAGGCTTCCTGAGGGTGCATTTAGTCCCGCTGTCTATTGTTGATGAAGATACTAAACAATACCAGTCTCAATATGGACCCCTGAGAGACACCTCTTGTCATTGATGTCCATCTGAACATTCAGCCATTGACCACTACCCTCTGTATGCAACCATCCAACCAATTCGTCATCCACCAAAGAGTCCATCCATTATCTCTCCGATTTAGGGTGAAGGGCGTTGTGGGGGACCATGTCAAAGGCCTTACAGAAGTCCAAATAGATGACATCAGTAGCTGTTCCCTTGTCCACTGATGCAGTCACTCTATCATAGGAGGTCACTAGGTTGGTCCAGCAGGACTTGCCCTTGGTAAAACCATGCTGACTGTCTCAAATCTCCCTGTCCTCTGTGTGCCTTCATGTTCATTCCTTGCATGACAAAATGTCAAAGCTATGACCTAAGTAATTAAAGACAAAATTTAAGTATCAAAAACTATAGAGTGGTTTGAAACCCAAAGGAAATTTGATCTTGCTGGCCTGTGGATCGGTAGGATCCAATAGGATCTCAAGCAGAAAATTACAGAACCTCTTTTTGGGTTTGGTGGTTGTTGCATAATGGTCTGGCAATGATTAGTCCACATAGTTTGCTTTTCATTCTGGTGTTGTGTGAGCACTGTGGCAGGACTTCTGACCGAGCTAGAGTTCTAGGTGTGAAGCTAGTTCATATCTCCTTCATAGAGAAGACCATGCTCTTTGCTTCCTTTGGCAGACTGCTTTTAGGACTTTTTAATACTTCCTTGATAATCATTACACCAAAGAAATCAATGAAATGAGGATATCAGGATGACAAACACCCTCTCCCTTACCTTTAGGAGCTGTGTGCCGGGGAGGCACAAGAGTGATCTATATTGTATTGCCAAGCTTGCAAGGCACTGAGAGATGCCAGGCTTGTCCAGGCATCCAGGCTCTGGCATTACTCGTGTACTCCTGCTCTGGTATGCTCCCTGGGACCCAGGTTGGGAGCAGCTGCAGTTCAGCAAGCTTGGGCTGTTAGCAGGTGGTGGAGTGGCTCTTAAAGGAGCTGAACTTCTCAAATAGGACGTAGGTCAAAATACTTGAAGAAAGGCTATCATCATTGTGGATGAGTATTTCTTTCGCATTATGGTTAGTTGTGTGTTTGAGCTGACTAATGCTTCTTATATTTTTATTTTACAATGTGGTATTTGCCATTTTCTTAAAAGGAATCAAAAACTTCTGCAAAGCTAGATAATACTGAAGAGGTCTGTCACTACCTCAGAATTTCTGTTTCCAATACAATTTTTTATTTTTCTTATTTGTATAGCTATATTCAGATAACGATTGCTTGTTTTTTCATAGTGAAATCTCTTGTCCAAAGTCTTGATGATGAATATTGTGTTTTACTATGTGTATAAACAACCCAAGGTTGTTTTTAGAAAGTCCAAGGTATACTAGTGTACACTGTCTGAGTAGCAACACCTTGTGTTTCAGCTGGTGTAGCAAAACTTGCTTATTGTAGCCAAGAGAAATACATACTTAAGAGTCCACACAACCTGCAATTCCCAGCAGATTTCAAGGACAAGGGAGCTCCCCAGAGTGTGTATCACTTATGTGAGATACTGGTATTTCTTACTTGCAAAGGTTGAGCCCTTTACGTAGTAAGGTTGTGAAAAATACTCCATTTGCACAATTCCTGTAACCTGAATATCTGACTGAAAGAAGGATATTTGTGAATATTTATTTTTTACTTGGATAATGTGATTTTTATTTACTGTTAAGAATGTTAGTTGTAGGAGAAAATTATTCTTAATTGAACTTAAATATGTGAAATTGTGTCAGAAAATTTATAATTCTAGGTATTATTTCTTTAGGGTAGTGCTCTCAGAATTTTTTCTTCTGTTCCTGTTGTGTTACAGTTACTGGATAAAACCAGATAGACATAACAACCCAAAACTACAAGTGGGAAACATAATTTAAGCACCTGTTAGAGATGATTTCATAATATCTTTTATCGAGCCAGACATGAGAGTTGTGAAGGTTTTTTTGTAATTTGTAATTAATTTCTTAAATATTTTGTAATTCCATGTGCTATAGTGTGGTTAATTCAGTGCTTTACTGTCTGTGTTAATACAATTCAGTGTGCCTTGAAGCCTCCTTTTTTTAATTGAAAATGTCTGATGTAGCAGCTTTTTTGGCTCTGGTCACATGATAGATCAGGATTTTTTAATATGGAGTGGAAGCAATAATGTGGACCAAG
This sequence comes from Struthidea cinerea, assembly GCA_013397865.1. NCBI lineage: Eukaryota > Metazoa > Chordata > Aves > Passeriformes > Corcoracidae > Struthidea > Struthidea cinerea. The sequence continues at coordinate 2,864,400 of VZTI01000239.1, forward strand.
CTTTTAGTCACATTTGCCGTTTGCATTTTTTTTTTAGGCAGATGTGACTTAGTGCTAATTAAGTATACTAAAGGTGAATGTTGAAGTACATCTGACTTCATGAAATCATTTTCATTCTGTTTAGACAAGCATTGCAGAGCCTTATTTCCTTTTGTGTTGGTCATGTAGCCTTTGAGCGAATGTAGACTTTAGACTTAGTACTACTGACTGCTGAACTCTGTTCTGCCTTAGTGGTAGCTGGTGAGGAAAGATTGAAGGACAAGAACTGAAAGTCCAGGAACTTCAGTTTTGTGTTGTTGGATTTGCTCTTCTCTTGCTGTGTGTTATTATGCAAATAACCTGTCTACATCTCCTCCACTGTGGTCTTGTTTCCTTTGTCGGTTGTACTGTCCTACACTACTCCATAGCTTCAGTTCTGTTGGGAACCATTGTTTTCTTGTCTCTATTGCTGGGCAATAATCATAAGGTCTCTGGTAGATGTAAGCAATGCTTTTTCATGCTGTACTTGGTGCTCTCCTCCTACTCTGTGCACACTGAAAATTTGTGCTTCTGTATCTTAGAGGAGAATGAGAGAATTTTATACAGATACTGTTGCTCTATGTCTGTACAGGAACAAATGCATACATTGAAGTTTAATCTGGAAGTCCTGTGACATAAGATGTGAAAATACTGGTTGCATTTGTCAGAATACTTTTAACTGAGTTTGTCTAATGGCACCACTGTGAATGAAGAATTATTCTTTATTAGAATATAAGGTATTTTGGATTTCTGCTGTTGATACAGAGTGGAAGTGCTACTTGCAAATGAGAAAATCATCAGTTATTGTCTCATGTTGTTCAGATAAATTTTTCTTCTTTTTTTTCTGAATGGTAGTAAAGTTTTATTGACGCAGTTGCGTATCATTAGCACAGTAATCCTAACTGTACAGAAAGCTACATAATTAGTAGAATTGTTTGTTGAAATAGTCTTTTTTCACAAAACAGTGTAGGTGCCTTATATAACTAATTTTTTTTAAATACAAAGAAGTGTGTTCACATTGTTAGTGCTTAGAGTTTTAGTGGCAAAACTGGTCCAGGATTACCCCATTTCAGTTCCCTGATGAAGAATTGGGCCCTTGACACTAAATGAGTTCTTGCTGGTTTGACATCCTTTAAGATAAAAATGAATGTACTGTTCAGGTAACCAGATCAGGTTTTCCTATGTGGGAACTCTGATCTATGTTGGAGATCAGCTGTGTTGGATTTGTTTGTTCTTAATAAAGTTTTAAACCAAGAAATTATGTATTAAGTCTTCACAGTACTGAAAATGTGATATTCTGTGCCAAATTACTAACTTTTTTGGAAAGTAGTTAGTAGATTTCTTAGTATCAGGGAATGGTTTGGGTTGGTAGGGAACCTTAAAGAAAAATCTAATTACAGCCCCCCTCCATGGGCAGGGACACCTTCCAGTAGACCAGGTTACTGAGAGCTCCGTCCAGCTTGGTTTTGAGCACCTCCATTGATGGGGAATCCACAGCCCCTGTCTTTCTTTAGTTATATGCCTACGTGTCTGTTTCTGTCACTTTTACTCTCAAAGCTGGTTGTGCTTTTAGGTGTTTGTTGAAAATATTTCAAGTATGTTTTTTAGTCCCTTGTTAATTATGACTTCTCTGAAAATGAAGAATTTATAGAAAAGCTTACTGAACTCCAGCAGTTTTGTGCACCTAGAACAAAGATTTGGTTCTATCTGTTACTTCTTTTGAGTGTTTATTTTTCTTCTTATTATAAATGCCAGTTCTTAAAGAAAAAAAAAAAGGGACAAAATAAGGGGCAGGAAGGAGAAAGGAAATTGTTATTTGTAATGAAGTGGATGAATGGAATTGTAAAACTATTGCATCTCTACAGGGAAAAAAATAGGGAATGCTGTGTGTATGAACTTTGTTTTTGTAGTTTATCTAACATAATTATTTTCTGTTGTGCATTTTTATGAGAAGTGTGATTTAGTTTTATATGGCTTAGTTTTAGGCAGTCCTGTGAGGAGTGGGTGGCTAGGTACAATGATTCTGACTTGACATATTGTATGATTCTGTTTCCTTTAGTTGCAGACTCATGACTATTCAAATAGGCACTTTTGAACGTATTGTCTTGAAGTTGTATTGAGCTTCAGATTGGTATGAAGCATGCTGCAGGATCTGAATTGTAATGTTTTGCATTATAGGTACAAGAACTGTAGAAGTCCATTATAGAATTTGAAAGAACAAGATTCTGCAGCTCTGGAAAGATATGGTATGTTTGTTTTCACTTACATTGTTTGTATGCTGATATTTATAATAGCAAATAATGATACTTTTCTTCCCTGAGATTAAAAAAAAGGTTGAAAATTGATTAAAGAAGAAGCACACAATCACTTTTCCCTTTTTTTTTTTTACTAGGGTATCTATTACTTAGTTATAATTCTCTAGAAAACTGACTTATTTGATTTTTCTTGGGGAAAATAAATACTGAAGATATAACCCTGATCAATTCCCTTTTGATTTAACAAGCTCATCATCATGCTGCTACCATCCATTTATTTCTCCATGGATTGGATAAGAATTGTTGTGTTTCTGAAAGCTGTATCGTTTTTTTTAATTCACTGCTGAGCATATTTATAGTGAGGGTATGACTTGAAAAATAAGTTCAGAACTTGTAGAAAATTTATGCAGTTATCAGTGTAAGTCAAATTTACCAATAGGAATGCTGGGAAATATAGAAATATAATCTTTATTATCAGTGTTAACATAAACCCATGGCACATGGTATCTCTTTTTTGTCTAGGCTCTTAAGTGTCCAGTCAGCTTAAAAAAATGTACATGTATTGTGGCAGGGTTGGAACTTGAACTTGTAGTTATTTTAATTGCCATTTCCTAACTTAATTCTGGTGTGGTTCTCTGGTAATACCTGGTATTACTGCACCACTCTGTAGTGTCTCTTTAAGTTCTACCACCTATGAACCAACTTGGTACATAGAGAATTTTTGAAACTTTTAGCATCACTGCATTCAGAAAAACAACTATTAGGTTAATTTTTCTGCCATATTAATCAGGTCTGTTCATGCAAATACAAGATTGTATGTAGTTATTTCAAGAACAGCTTCTAAGCAATGTGTGTACTTTTCTCTTTTAACCACATAAAATGTGGGGAAGAGCTCAGTAACAGCTGATCCGAGTTTTCTGTGCCATGGGTTTATCTCTGGATTTTTCTTTTCAAGATAATTGACTTAGAAATATACTTAAAGTTTTGAAATCTCAAGTTTGCAAAAGAGTTGTTTGGTGTCTTTTAAAGTTCTGGTTTTTTGGTAGCTATAGACAGGCTCTAATAAAACTGTTAATTCTATGCTGAAACTTTAGCTGTAGTGTGTACTAATTTAAAATTGTCTCTCAAAAAGCTACAATGTTACATTATCACAATCCAGATGTTCCTGAGAGAATTGCATTGATTGGTCCTTTACTCTAGTAGGCATCTGGCAGGTAGTGTATATTCATTTTTGCACCCACAGCACCACTGGGACCACCCACCTGCTTCTTGCTCTCCAGTGTCAATACCAGTTCTGTGTATGATGGCTCTTCTTCAAACCTAAGCCATTATTTCTTTATTGCCATTATTCCTGCTGGCTGCTTTTCTTCTGGATGTTTAGCTGCTTGCCACTGTATGTATGCATTGAGTCTTTGTAATGGTATGTGCTTCAAAAATTGTTGAAGAATTCCCCTCTAATCCCCCACAAATTGTGAGTAATAAATACTAATGGAACATCAGAAAAGCTGAATATTGTGCTACAGAATTGCATGGTTGCTTGGTTTTAATATAAATTATATTTAAGCAAACATGCTGAAGAGCATGGTGGACAGAAAGGTGCTTTACATGGAAGGCAGCATGACAAATGGGTGGCAAAAGAAATCAAAACAGAGCATAAGCAAAAGGACAGGCAGAATAAAAATTCAAATAGTAAAGCTGAAGCAAAGCTGTAAAACTTACCTGATTGCAAAATAATTTAACATGGTAAGTAGCCAGTAAAAGGAGAGTTACTAAAAGACATTTAAATAGGTGATTGGATTTCACCTACTGGTGTAGAAGGGGCTTTTTGTTCATGGCTGTTCTATCATTTTGGAGGGAGCCTGAAGTAACAGGTATAATATAACTGAAATAGAAACAAATGGTTCTGCTGCAAAAAGAAATCAGGTGTGTGTGTAGTGGAAGAAAAAAATCAGACTGTGGTCTAAGTGAAAAATGCAGAAGCTAAAGATAATTTTGGATCTTTCCTGCTTTTGCAAAGGTGAACAAAATACGTATATGATCTCACATAATATCAAACCAAGAACAAATGTTGAAGGCGGAATCTAGAATCCAAAGTTGCAGGGGCAGTTGTAGAAAATGGGAATAACACACAGGCCTCTAGCTTTGGCCTGAGGGGAGGGAATGGGAGCAAACATTAGCTTTTCTTCTGTTACTCTCTGATTTATGGATATCATAGTTTAACCCTGGCTGGCAACTAAACACCAGACAGCCACTCTCTCATCTCCCCACACAGTGGGATGTGAAAGAGAATCAGAAGAGTAGAACTGAGAAAACTTGCGGGTTGAGATAAAGATAATTTAATAGGTAAAGCAAAAGCTGCACATGCAAGCAAAGCGAAACAAGGAATTCATTCACCACTTCCCACGGACAGGCACGTGTTTTGTTATCCCCAGAAAAGCAGGGCTCCATCATAGGTAGCAGTGACTTGGGAAGACAAATGCCGTAACTTCGAACATTCCCCCTTTTTCCTTCTTCCCCCAGCTTTATACGCTTAGCATGATGCCATATAATATGGAATGTCTCTGTGGTCAGCTGGGGTTAGCTGTCCCAGCTGTGACCCCTCCCCACTCTTTGTCCACCCCCAGCCTCCTGCCTGGTGAGGTGAAGAGCAGAAAAGGCCTTGAATCTATGAAAGCACTGCTCAGCAATAACAAAAACATCCCTGTGTTAATAGAAATCCAAAACACAGCCCCACACTAGCTACTATGAAGAAAATGAACTTTATCCTAGCCAAAAACCAGTACAGTGGAGAGTATTGACATCAAGGCAAAGTAAGTATACAGGTATTATAGGATGGAGCTTTTATATGAATCTGTGTTTGATCTCTGTGTTGAGATGCACAAAATTCTGCCTATATGAAACTCAGTAACTTGTGTTTTTACTGAAATGTAAATTCCAGAGTAGCGCTAACTTTAATTTGAAGATAGTAGCAAATTCAGATTCCCATCCCAAATAATTTATTCAAGTGTTAATTGTTCTAATTATCCTGCATGCTTGTGTTCCTACTCTAACTAGAATTTGTAGGCCTTCATTTTCTATACAAGGGGATTTTATATGCATTTTTTTCAGTTGGAAGATCTTTATGTATTCTTTTTGTGCTGTGAGAAGACTTAGTTTCTTCCAGTATCTATATTAATAGGCTTCATTAACTTTGAACTCTTTTCATTATCTAATCACAAGGCATTTTCTTCTATCTTCGTGCTGTCTTTGTGGCTCTTTTCTACTACTTCTGGAACACTTTTGAAGAATATTGAATAATTGGAGAACTGGGTTTAAGTTTGGAAGATGTGTGAAGTACTTTGTGCAGATGAACAGACACTCTTCCAGGGACCCTTCATGAGTCATATCTGTCACTCTTTTTGTAATACATGGGAGCATGTGTACATTTGTGCATCAGTTGTGACTGCTTTAGTCACTTTAGGTTGGCATTTTTCAGGATAGAACCCAATTCTTTTGGTTTTCTAACTAATATGATTTTGCATGTGTTGTTACTAGTAGAATTGCTTGGTTTACCAGGCAGTGGGAAAATATTCATATAGAGGCCATATTATTGTTTGGTTGGGCTTTTTTTGGCTCCATTAGAATTTATATGATCAGGTTATATTAGTGGCTGTTTTATTTTACTGTAGGATCAGTAGTAGTTTTGCCTACAAATTAGGTGCATGAAGAAAACTTCTCTTTATGTTTTGTGCATTGGAAGCAGCATGCAGGCAACAAAAGTAATTGATATTTCCAACTTTATGAAGAAATCAAACATGCCTCTATTACATTGGGTTTTTTTCTGCTTATGACAATTAAGATTGGATTTAGGGGTTTGGTGAATATTCTCCAGGACATTTGACTCAATCTCAAGTTTTAAAAGGCCAGCTCTCCTATTAGGTGTCTAGTTTCTTACTGTGTAGATGATTGTTTCATTGTGGTACTCAAAGTCATTCTGGAAATACATAAAATTCGTACTCTTCAGAAAACATACAAAAGCTGTCTTTAGTGGTGTACTATTGAGAGAGATGGTTGTATTTAATTAAGTAACTCAAATTCTGATACTGGAAGGTAATGTAGATCGTGGTACTTCATTCTACAGTAAATCACCCCTGTTTTCATCATAGATCAAAAAGAGAATCTTAAAAAAATTTGGATCAAAGATTACTTGGGTAGATAACTTAAAATTCTTTAATAAAGGAAACCTAAATTCTTTCAAGTGCCACTTCCCACAAGTCCCACTCTTTTAATAAGTCAATCGGAAGTTATAGTTTAAATAAGGAGTGTGTTCATGTTCTAAGGGATCTTCCTAGGCATCGGATACTATGTATCAGCTGCCAGATTTCACTGCTGTCACAGAAAGTGAACATCAAATAACCCAGGGATAGTAGTAGGTTTACTGTTTAGGGAGCAATGTTCAGTTAAGTGATTGGTACCTGGAAGTTATTTGCCTTTTTTTGGTTGCTGAAAAATAAGTATTTACAATCTCCAGGGTGTGGCTTTAGGTTCTGTATGTTTAAGTTGGGGACGTCTTCTTGCCTCATGTTACTGCTTGTAGACTTTCAAGGTGTCATGAACTGTGTAGGTATATTTCATCAAACTGTGCAACAAAGTTGCTTTTAGCCCCTTTTGATGCATGAAGTTGCTTCCTGACATCTTGTTCTTTCACTCATTTTTTAACTCCTTCTACTTGAGTTGATAGGAACATTCTTTTAAGAAGATACTCACCTGTGTGTATACTCACCCATATTTCTTGGAGAAATAGATGCTGTTCCAAATCACTGCATAAACATTATTTATCCCATTCCTTTTTGATGAAGGCTAGGTCAAGTCACAAAGTTCTTCAGATACATGGTTTGAAGACATGGATCCTTGTGTATTGTCTTCCTAACTGTAATAGGGGTTGTTGCAGTCCTGGTTGATTCTACCCCTAGTAAATAGTCACTAGGCAGACATAGATGTGTCTGTACTGGAGCCTGCCCAGTCCCAAAGAGCCTGGCAGCCAACTTGGGTTTCTCAGACATACTCCATAGGCACAAACTTCCTTTCATACCTTCAGCTGCTCAGTATGTTTGTGAAAGCCTAAACTGTAAGCCATGCTGATCATAACAGTGAAGACCAGGGGAATTTGTTTGAGTAATACCAATAAGTATCTGCTCTGGGGGTGCTGTTTTCATCTTCTATAAGGTAAGTTACAAACAGAGAAGCTTTTTTGTAGAGAAATTCCTGTGACAGAAAAGCAGTTGGTTTAGACCAATTCACAGTTCTTCATAATACCATCCAGGTCTCAGTGTATTCATCAGTGTGGTTTTCCCTTCCCAATCAAGTAGTGTCTTTTGACTCTCTTAACCAGGTTGGAGGGGGTTTGTACCTTGTTTGGATCAAGCAGTCAAAATGTCCTTTGTCTGAGCTGTATTCAGAATAAGGGATCTTTGATGGCAGTCTCCTTCACCACCCACCCTGTGTTTCAACATGCTGGTCTCTTTGCCAGCAGACACTACTCTGCTGATGCATGAATGAGTAAGGTTTTAGAAAAATTAATTCTTTCATCTGTGCTAGGGAATCCTTGCCAATCATATTCTGTCCCACAGGAGTGGCAGCAAGGATAGGTGGGGAAGGTAGGATGAGAAGGAGATAAAAGAGAAAAATGATTCATTAAGGTTTTTTTGCATCTAGACTGCTGAAAAATAGCATGAGAATTTTCAACCGCGGTACAGTAAGTCTAGTTTTAAGGTATCATGCAGCAAATCAGAAATGCTGAAACTACCTGATTCAAAGCTCTGACCTATGATAAATTCAATTTGTAGATACAAATTTCACAACAAAGCTTCGATGAGTTAACTTTAGCTCAGTGAGATTTGTGACAGTTCAGATACTGCCTCCCATCACAGAACTGGTGTAGGTACTGCGTTCGGTGGTGTGATAAATCTGACTAACAGAGTTGGATCTGTGTCAGGCCTTGGCACAAACTTGTCTTGGCTACGACTGTGGAGCAGCCAATTTAATGTATATTTTTTAACATTCCAAAATCTGGTGGTGTTTGAATCCAGCACCAACACTTCATGTGCTCCTTCACTGTTGTCAGTCGTGTTCATGACTTCTGTGTGAAACAGCTTCAGGAAAACTTTGTTTTACTAAGGTCGATGGTAGCCTGGTGTTCTAACATACTTCTATTTGAATGGAAGACTACCGTAGCAAGCTTTTGCCAATAGTCTGGGTGATACAGGACCAAGTCTAGGTAGGGAGTGATTGGTAAGGCACACTCCAGAACATGAGCTGGTACTTCCAGCAGTCAGACAGAATGCAGGTTTCCCAGCCAGTGAAGCTTTAGGGGTGATACCACTGTCCTCTGATCAGTGTACTAGAAGTTACTTGGGCTAAGTGTTAGAAGCAGTGTTAGAATAGGCATCTGTTTCCTCAAAGCTAAGGCTAGCCTGAAAGTGGACATTTTCAGGTCTTAATCAGGATGTCATAAAGCAGTGTTTTACAGCTTCTTAGTTTTGCATCAGCATCTTGGGTTTTGCCTTTCTGTACAACTGATGGTCAGCAGACATTAAATGGAAAATCTTTACCCTGTTCTGTAATGTTGACAGATGAGGAACCTGTCCAACTGACTTTTAATCGTTTTTCTGTGTTCCTGGTGTTGACTCAGTTAAACTTTGACAATTTACACCTATAAAACATAAGTACTAGAGAACCTCTATTTTGTTTTGGGGATTTTTGGTAGCCTCCTTCTTTTTTACTTTCCATGTGTCAACTGCACTTGTGTTACGATGAGAACACTCAAATATTACTGATGTTAAAATCATCAAATGGCACTTTACCTGTCTCAATGAATGTACGTGATAAAACTAATAAGCATCATTCTGAAACTGACACAAATTTTGTTCTGTGCAGAGTTTGTGGCAGAATGGCAAATTATAGTAGATTGGCAAAACTGCTGACAAACCTTAAAAAATCATGAGCCTTGCTAAGGTCTTACTGCAAGACTCTTGTAATAGGTTGGACTGAAGCGCAAAAGAAGGTGCAGTAAAGAAATGAAAGTTTTTTACTAAATATTTAAAGCTGTCTGATGTGCTCTCTTAGTATTTGCACCAGATTGTTACGTCTGCAGGTGTTGCAGAGAGCTGCGGGTGGGCCCTCAATAGCTTTGTGCACCTTCGTTCTGTGTGAGGCTTTTGCTGCATGGCAACCTGCAAATGTGGGGTTTCATCTGGGTTACCACAGGAATAAACTTCTCAGGATACTATACAGAGGTCTGTCTTCATAGCTACTGCTGTTAAGAGAAAGTAAGATAATTTTTATTTACTAAATACAATATTAACATTGCAATTTTTATCAAAATTTTATGTTAGCAGAAATCAAATGCTGTTTGTCATCTGACTCTCCTTCAGAGGCCTTGTTTCTTTTCTGGCTTTCTCCAGCACCCTTAGGAGCTCGGGGGGGAGAGAGAATGGGGTGAATTGAGTGTTGAGGATTATGTTGGGAAATATTTTATCCGTTAACTTTAGTTTAGAGTAGATAATAGCAGTAGGTAAGAGACTAACTGGTTCCTTTTCAGCCATGGAAGTAATCAGCTGGGGTGGTCCCAGGGCGCTCTGGGCTCGAGTATTGCTGAGTGATCATTGGCTGCCACCTGCGTGACAAAGTAAAGGACCAACCCTTCAATTTATACCAGTGGAGCCAGATCACGGGAAACAATTGACAGGTAAAATATACTTTTGAAAATTTAAGGGAGAGGAGAGAGGACACATGATATAAGTGGAGCAAAGAACCTAAAAGATTTGCTATAGATAGCAAAGGTTGCTCCTCTGAAACTTTTATGTAGCTATAGCTTACTTCTTTTTGGGGAGAGGCACGCAGCAAAGTTCAGGTTATTTGTTGCTCCTCTGGGAACAGAGTCTTGCTAAGAAACAATGTTAACCCAGCTGTAGCAGCGAAACGCCTACCAGAATTTTATTGTAGGTAGAAATTACAGTTCATATTTATGCACACAATTCCAGATCTTTGAATGCTTATTGTCTTGACATGGGGTGTTTTCTGCTGGTCCAAGAGATGGGTATGGATTTTGGTTTTTTAGAAAGACTAAAAATAAGTTGCTGAATTTTCAAGTTCACCAGTTGATTGTACTGTAGCGAGTTACTCTAGAACTTAGAATGCCACACAAAAAATGAATGTAAGTAAGTCTTAATCTCACTGATAAAGCAATGCTTAGCATCAATATTTTTCTTCTTTTTATGTTGTTTTTTTTTAATTTAGAGAATTGGCTGAAAATAATTTTCAAGGACTTTAACTAAATTATTTTTACTTATTTAGAATTGTTAAGCTTATGCTTAGCCCAGCGTGATACAGGACTGGTGTGACAACTCGGTTTTGATCAGTGACTCAAAATTGTGATCACCCTGATGTCACCGAATGGCCACAGCTTGTAAAAGGTAAGCATGAAGCATACTGGGTTGTTTCTCAGGAATTTTTCTACTATAATGTTTATTTTAAGGTATTTAACTTGTATGGCTTGAAGTTAGTTTTATAAATAATATTAAGTTACATTATTTGTTTAAGATAAGTCAGCTGGCAAAGTTGACTTACACTCTTGCTAACAGTGGTTTCAAAGCTCAGTTAGTTTGTCTCTGCCTGCTTTTTAAAATATAAGCGCTGTGGTGCTCCATGATATCCCTCTTAAGAAAAATACTATGACTTAAAAGTCTCTGGTGATTTTTACTGTCATACTGAATTTCTGTATAAATTGTTTAGCATACTTATCCAAGCATTTGTTGAATTTGTTTTTTTAAGTATTTATCCGGGAGGCTTGATGATGTTAGGATGTGTAAGCTTACATACCGTTACTTTTCTCATCTAGAGAGGTACACTGGAGGTAAAAGGAGTGGCTTGTAGAATGGAGAAGTTGCTCCCTGTGTTATTGGAAATGAGCCAACATTTGAATTTGCTAGCTCATACTGCAGTATTCAGATTAGTTGGTGTCTTGTGATCAGTATCTACAATCTAATTCAAAGCTGAAATTTTAAGAGCATTTGCTCTGAGATTTTCTCTGAACAGAACTCTTGTTTCAGATTTTAAGCATGATGAAAGGACGTCTTGCCGTACTATATAGTTGTTTTTCAGTACTGTTGCCTGCTCACAGGAAATAACAAGGTATCCTGTTTGTAAACAATTGGGTATTGCAAAATAAATAGCTTCTCAGCAAACAAGTGCAATTCCTGTAATTAGATTGATCTTCCACTTCATATTAATGAGTACTGAAAGCTCATTTTATTAGGTGCTTGCTTTGTCATTTGAAACCTCTTAAAATCGAGTTAATATGTGCACTAATAGTTCTGCAAATCATAGTTGTAGTAGGTCTGCTCATGTTTTAGAAAGCAATAAGCTGAAGGCATTTTCACCCTGTTTTCTGCAGAACCACTTTCCTTAGAGGACCAAACCTTTTTTGACCCAGCTAGATGGTATTTTTTTCTTATATTGCTTATCTTACAGAAGCAACTTTTTTTGGGGTTTTTTAGAGTAACATGGACTGAACTGTATTGTCTCTTTATAGCCCAGATAAAATTCTCACAAATCTCAAGGCTAGGAAAAGATTTTGGGTATACTGATAGCTCTGTTTACATGTCTGTACTACAGATCACCAGGCTAACTTTTTTACATGCAAAGTTTAGATGCCAATCTGCTCTTTTTCTGTAATTCTTCATACTGCTGTTTATTTTAAAGGCTGAAAGTGATCAGTATTCTTGATGTTTGTCTTTTAACACCACTATTTCCCTTGCATTTTCATAGCAGCTAAAAGCACTACTCTCCCAAAGTTTCAATGTGTTGTATGTCCCAATACTAGAATTAAGAGAGCAAAGCCTCAAATGTCCAGACTTTTTGCTACCGTTTTCTGAAGTCCTGTAAGTAAATAGAGGAGCTAACCAGTATGAAAATAAACATGCATCTTTCCTCTGCTCCAGCTTCTAACACTTACATGCTCAGGTGAATAAGTGGAAAAAAACAATTGAGGTTCTTTTCACAAAGCATTTAGAGGCTTGCTTTGGTTGCTGGAGTTGAAGGGAAATTTTATTTGTTTTGCTGCTGAACAATATTTTTGTCAGCAACTGTCTTGTCAGTTCTGAATTTAATGAGTAAGAGAAATGTAATTTGGCGGTAATAAATAGAGGCTGAAATTTTAGATTGGGCAGGTTTTATGTTATTTTCCGGTTAAAGGGTATTTACATTTTAAGCATGAGTATAAAGTTAGTTGGGTAGGAAGTTCAGAATTCTGTCCCTAGTGTCAGTTAAATTTTATAAGTTAATGAAATATAAACAAATAATTTCCTGTGTTCTACATCATCTGTCACCACACAGTATCCAGCTAGCCTAGGAATTCTAAGTTGTCTGCTAGAAATGCCTTCTAGGCACTGGGTCTGTTTGATAGAATCCAGAATATTGTTAAGATCTGGTATTTCAGAAAAGGAGCTAAAATTTTAGTAAAGAATTTAGAGAGCAGTCCAAGCTTTAATAGGAGAGACCATCCAGTAAAATAGCACAATGAAACAGGAAAAAAGAAATGTATCAGGCTACAACTGGAGATTTCCAATGGCATTTAGAATATTATAGATAGTTATGTAGTAAATAGAGAAATTTAGGAATTGCATTCCTATAAATAAAGATTTTTTTTCCCTGTAAAGCTATGGGAAAGTCTGCTTGTCTGCCCTAACTGAAGTCCTGCAGAAGACTCTGGTGAAACCTACAAAGTTAGTTCTATTTGCAGATTTTAGCTCACTTCTGTTTTTAGAGAGCTGTCATGAAAGACATTTTTCTTCATCCAAGCTGCAGAGTTTTACTGTAATGGCTGTGCTCTCTTTCTACTCCTTGCACAGTGTGTCCAGCGTGGCAGTTCTGGTCAACTGTACCAAAGTTTATACCCAAGTGAAGGTTCCAATGAGGTCTTTTAGGGTATGATTTCAAGGCATCCTAAGATGATGGGAATCAGAACTGCTGCATTTGTAGTGCCTTGTGTTCTGGTTTGTCTGGCTACAAACTCACTTGCTAGGGGGAAGTCCCAAAGGGAGAAAAAAATACTGTCTAAAAAAAAAAAGTCAACTGTTGAATCAGTGCTGTCTTAAGGAAGATGGGAATAAGGAGGAGCTAGTCTACTTAAGTTAGTATGAAGCTATACCCCTTGAATTACTCTGTAAATTAAGTCAGTGGGGGTTGCCAAGCTAAACACAGGTGCTGCTTGTGTGTTCAAAAATGCCAGGCAATAACACTTAATTCTGAATATTACTGGCTGTTCTCTTGGCTGGATTGAAGAAAACAGAAAGCTGTCTGCGAGATTAGCTCTGTGAATTCAGGTGGAGAGAGATGTGAGATTTGCTTTGAGATTCTTTTGGACCCTGCTTCTGAGCTGCTACTTCTTAGAGTCCAGCTTTGTAAAGAATTTTTGGTTGCAGTTGATCACTGATAGTCTTTGAGTACACATTTTGGTTACAGAAGCGGTTATGAAGATTTAGCCCAGAACTGGTGCAGTATGCAGCCTGAATGCGGAAGTACTGCCAGATCCCTTCCCTAATGACTCCTGTTGTGTAAGCAGTGGGGGAAAAGTGCTCTCCTTCTTAGGGAAACTTGGCTTAATTATACTATCATGTTTTATGTTATAAACTGTATTCTAGAGTTTGAGAAATTAAATCTGCAAGTATCAAAAAGTTGATGCTTTTAGTGGCAGTAATACACTCATCACATTCCATCTTTCGTAACTCTTCATATTGTAATGACTTAAAAGTACAAGCAATGCTTAAGGTTTTCTGTCTGGTTTTGCAGATCACCAGGAGAACCTCACTCTGAGAACATTGAAACTAGCCGAATGTAAGTAAATGAGTGGATGAGTTTGGTGTATCTTGATTAAAAATGTTCTGAACATATATAATAGTCACTCTTCCATCTGCTTAATAAAAAGAAGACAAAAGTTGAGTAGAACTGTGAAATTCCCTTAGAAAATTTCTAATTAATATTTTGCAATTTTTGCAATTTTAAGCCTCTTTAGAAACTGAATTTTTTTTTTTTTTGGAGGGTGAATGAGTTGAAGGGAAAGTTCAGAGGTTTAATTTAACATGAACCAGTAGATGGTAGCATAATACAGTGCCAGAAATCTTACAGCCTCTGTTCAGACTTGACAGCGGGGTTATAATTTCTACCTGCCATTCACTAACATCTTGCATGGGTTTGAGGACACTTCAGTACTAAGGCACAATACCTGCTGGTATCTGTTGTGGCAGATGGATTGTTGAACTAAGAAAAAAGATTGTGACTTAATTTGGTGAATTTATATCCCAGTTACTTCTGACATATAAATTCTGGAAACAGAAAACTAGCTCTCTTTCACTGAGCAGTATTCACAGAGCATATTGCTGATAGGTCTGAACCTTTTTTGTCTATCTTCATTAGTCTAGAAGTCAAGATTAACTAGAAGCAAGATTGTGATGGGCTGAAATGTTTATTTCAATTTAAAATTCAAAAGGTTTGCAAGTTTGCATTAAAAAAAAATAAAAGTTATTTGAGACTTTATTCTTCTGTGAGTTAGCAAACAAAGATTCTTTTCCAGTTATTCAAACTGTCCTGTTATAGAATTCTAATAGGGAAACCACAAATTGCTCTTCTGGCTTACAGCACAAGTTCCGAAATAATAGAGGGAATGTAGCCCAGTAGTTGTTGTGCTGTCTGAGGCTTCAAAGGATCTGGGTTCATTTCTCTTCTGCCACAAACTTCTTCTCTGACCTTAAACTGTCTCCTTCACGCCTTCCCCCCAAGCAGTTCAGCATTCTACACGCCATGGGCTGGATGCCATTTTCAGGATGTTTTGCAGGCTAGGGACATAGTGTGAATTGTTCAAGGACTTCTCTGCTGTAGCTGCCCAACTTAAGGAGAGCAAAACTGTGGTGAGCCCCCTCGCATTGGACTGCATACCTAAAAAATGAGGAGGAGGAAACGGTGAGGGCTTTTCTCATGTGTTATTAGCAGTTCACTGCAGTGCAACCTTTTCTTGCGCTAGGAGAAGCAATTCTCCTCTATGACAAACCTCTTTTCCCTCACTCATACCATCTGTTACAGAAGTGCTGTCCAGCTGCTTTCTTAGGAGTGAAGGTTTCAGGGATCCAGACCTGAGAGGTGACTCTGCCTGTTGGTATGTGGACATGCGTTAGAAGTCACATAGCAAAAGCCCTGCCATGGTCTCTTATTCCTGCTCCAGTAGTGGCCTGTGCTGCATTGTGGTTTATTGTTCCTACAGCAAGTTGAGTTGTGTCCTTTTGTTTCCCTGGCCTAGCCAAACAGGAGAAATAAGGCTGCAGCCTGGCTACAGTCCACTCTGGATGTTGTCAGTTGGATTACTGGTTTTTACACATTTTGAGGAAAGATGTATCAGTAGCACTCATCTAGGCTGCTGTGAGACGAAAACTCTAAGGACCTAGGATAAATCAGAAGGAAAAGGCAGTAAAACTTTTTTCCTTCTAGGAGTTTGACAATTCTTGTGTGTGCATTATTTATCTTCCTTAAAACCAAACATGAAAAAATAATTTACAGTAGTAAGCTTTTCTGTGTGATAGCTGAGTACTTTTTCTTTTTGATGTAGACCAGTGATCAGAGCGGCCCTGACCTCTCTAAGGTAAATGTGAGCCAGTCAAGCTGTAGGAATTCACATACTTAACTAGTAGTTATACAGTATATTTGCGAAACTGAATTTTTTTAAACTGTATCACAATGTGATGTGTACTACACCTGTTACAGAGAATTTTTGCAATTCTGCTGCGTAGTGGCTCTTGCCACATAAGGTGGAATGGCAGGTTGGGTGGTAGAGTTGTGACCTGCAAGCCTACTGTGTTGCTAAAATAGTTACTATGTTATTTACATGCCTGAAATTCATTAGTAAATGCAGGGACCTATGCAAGTGGTTTTTTGTTTGCACAATGAATGATTGGTTGTGCTCTGGTTGGCTGATATAATTGCCTTATTTATTTCCATGTTTTGCATTGCAAAGCTTTATACCAAGAGCATACTCATATATGTTTCACATGCATGAATGAAAAGAAATGTAAAGAAAATACTCAGATTCTTACACAGCAAAATCTTCCATGTGTAAGTCTTGCTTATCCCAAGCTTTTCAAGTTCTGGGTTTCCATGTGATGAACATCTTGGTGCTAGATCAAAGATGGGAGTCTTTTTACCTTAGCATTCATTCAGGTCTTAGAATTGTTAAGGTCAGCATCTTCTGTATGCTACTGTCACACATCTCCATTGGCTTTCAACTTCAATTAATACAACTTTCTTAAAAAATAACTTCTTATCTGTTCATGTGTTTTCACTCTCTATTTTATCATGTCACATACCAAGGTAAAGGTATGGCTGTCTTCATACGGCTTTCTGTGCATTCATCTTTCCTTCTCTCTGCTTTTGAGGATAGGATGCTTTGCAATTTTGAAACCCTTCTCTGCTTTTCAAATAGGACTGTAGCAAGACAATTTTTCTGAGATAAGATTGTGAGATAAATGCTGTGTTCTTTACTCCCTCTCTCTCTGTCTTCCTGCATTGCTCCATATAGCCAGGACAGACCTTCTGTTCTCAGGGTTGCCCTTCCTGAGGAAGTGCCATGCCTTTGTCAGCACACGATGTTCCCAGGGGCATGGTGTATCTAGAATACGTGGTGGGGAGGTCCCTTGGGTTAAGCCAGTATGGTCCGAGGGGGGTTCACAATCCAGCCCTGCTGTTGGGGTCCAGCACACCGGAAAGAATGAAGTTTGGAAAATGTGAGCTACATGCACATTTGCCAGATGCACATTTGCTGTGGTGCCAGAGGCTGAGGCAGGCAAAAAGTGTTACAGCACTGCTGGAACAAAGGGCTGGGCTCCAGGTCTGGGTGGAGTGTTTGGCAGTGTGGTGTGCAGGGCTCTTCAAAAGGCTCTGTGTGGGCAGTGCTATTAGTGGAAGCTTGTCTTTTCTAGCACTGCTGTTCTTACTCTAGCTAAAGAGAAGCGGGAAAACCAACGTGCAAGGTTTGAAGCTGAAACTTGTGCCAAGCAATATTTAACTTCACAAAGATGACCATCTGCAACACCTTTTTTAACTGTTTTTGATATGCTGGTCATCTTGTTTCCAGACTGTAGTATATCTGTTGCAGATGTGTCTCTTTATACCTCTGTTAACATATATATTGAAAGTTGTTTTACTATTAGTACTAAAAAACCTGTTTCCTGGGTTTTTTCTTACCCAAAAGACAAACACAGTTTCCATGCATATTAATGCTTTTTTAGATTTTTTTTTTAATTAAGGGAATTGCTTATGAACATTTTGGCACTTCTAAATTCCTAATAGCCATTGTAAAACAAGCTGTTGTAGATTTCCACCTACTAAATTTAGCCATCTTGGAGCAATCATAGAATCATCAAGGCTGGAAAAGAACTCCAAGACCATTGAGTCCAACCCTTGACCAATCACCACCTTATTGACTAGACCATCGCACCAAGTGCCATGTCCAGTTGTTTCTTGAACACTTCTGGGCAGGGATGGCGACTCCACACCCTCCATGGGCTGCCCATTCCAAAGCTTGACAGTCCTTTTAGTGAAGAAATTCTTTCTGATGTCCAGCCTAAACTTCCCCTGGCACAGCTTGAGGCCATTTTCCTCTTGTCCTGTCACTGGTTGCCTGGGAAAAGAGCCCAGCCCTTACTGGACTACAGCCTCCTTTCAGGTGGTTGTAGAGAGTGATAAGGTCTCTTCTGACCCTCCTTTTCTCCAGGGTAAACACCCCCAGCTCCCTCAGCTGCTCTTCATAAGACTTGTGCTCTGGACTCTTCACCAGCTCCATTGTCTTTCTCTGGACACACTCCAGCACCTCAATGTCTTCCTTGCAGTGAGCGGCCCAAAACTGGACATGGGATTTGAGGTTCCAGAATAGCGAGATGATCACAGCCTCATCCTGCTGGCCACACTATTGCTGATACAGGCCAGGTTGCCATTGGCCTTCTTAGCCACCTGGGCACACACAGGCTCATGTTCAGCTGCTGTGGACCAGCACCCCCAGGTCCTTTTCCACTGGGCAGCTTCCCAGTCATTCTGTCCCAGCCTGTAGCACTACACAGGGTTGTTGTGACCAAAGCGCTGGACGTGACACTTCACCTTGTTGAACCTCATGCTGTTGGCCTTGGCCCAATCAATTCAGCCTGTCCAGATCCCTTCCTGCCCTCCAGCAGATCAACACTCCTATCTAATGTGAGATTTATGTGTAAAAATAATATAAAAATTATTGTGTCCTAAGCAGAAACCATTCAGAAGTATGTTATTTCCTGCTGGTATTTCCAGACAAGTATGAAACATCCATGTGTATTTCTAAAATTTAGGTAAACTTACAAGCAAAAGTGATGCAGTTATGCAGATATTTTAAACTTCAGGCACATTTTGAATGTAAATGTAAACTTGAATGTAGATGCTTTGTATGTGAACTTTATATTACTACATGCTTTACATTTTTCAAAAATTCCTTTAATGTTTAAAATTCTGATTTTCTCTGTGGCAAAAGTTTCCTTTACGTGGTATTTCTCTGTACTTAGTTTAAGGTATTTGAGAAATGCAAATTACATTCTGTTTCATAGGAACTTTGGAACCAGTACCCCCAATCCTTATTTTTCACAGGTTTTAGACATTCAAAAATTACTACCGAAAGTGCAGCCCAGTTCACCTTTGTTTTGGTGGTACATGTTTCTTGTGATACTCCACAGTTTTGGCAGCATTTAAATTACAAATGCAAAGTACTTATTATCTGGCTTTTTATTAGCTAAAGAACATATGAAAAGCCTAAAGGCATTCTTTTTTCTGTAACTACTAGAAACTAAGTCAGTGAATGCTAATTTCATTTTAAAGAGAAAAGCGTGCTTGTGATATTGTTGGACTTTGGGGAAGGAAGTTGGGTATCTATTTTAGGTGCCTCTCCTCCTCACTGAAGCAGTGCATATTGCTTGAGGAGGTTATACAAGGCCCACTGAGTGGGAAGTTATCCTTCAGTCATAAGGATATGCCTGTGAAATGTCTGTGAAATGTTTACAACTGCAGCCGCACCAGTGCAGTTTCATAGCTGGATGTGCAACAACAATGAGTATTTGGAAATGTATATGCAAGTCAGTCACAGCCTTAACTACAATAGTAACTGTGTGTGCTAATGTACAGCGAACTAGGCCTTGAGTTTTCTAAGGGAACCAGTTGCTCTTCAGTAGATTCCTTTGTAGGAACTTAAAGAGAGCCGCGGTCTTCACAGATGTAGCATGAGCTAAGAATAGAGAGAGGTTTTATGTTACTTTGCTTGATGAACCAGTTTTAATGCCTCAGGCCAAGAACTTTAGTTTTTGGCATATTAAATGACATGGGGAATGTCAAAAGAGATCAAATTTTCACTTTTGGACAATATAGAGAGTATGTTTTGCTGAAAAATGTAGAAATAGGAAATGTGGGCTTTTGGCAATGAACAGTGATAGTAACACCTGAAGTACATCGGTGGAAATGTGGTATGGAATGTCTTACTGTGTTGTAAAATCACACATTGACTTACTCAGAACTGCATTTTCTATAAGTGCTTTTATCAATGAACCTCAGAAATGTTGCTCTTGTGGAACGCTTGGTAAATTCTCTTCTACTTTCTGAGGTCTGTGTCCTCACTTAAATTGATTTATTTATTTACTTACTTAAATCATTTGTCTGAGGTAATGTGAAAAGTCTGTGGAATAGCTGCCAGGGAGAGGGGGAGGATCCAGCTGGATCCCTCTAAGTTTATGGGGCCTTATGGAACTCATACAAGAATACTCAAAGAGGTGGCTGATGTCATCGCAAGGCCTCTCTCAAGGATTTTTCAATGATCTTCGGAATCTGGAGAGGTCTCAGTCAACTGGACACTGGCCAGTGTTGGCCCAATATTCAAGAAGGCCAGGAAGGATGACCCTGAAAACTACAGGACCGTCAGTCTCACATCAGTGCCTGGTGATATTACAGACAAGATTATTTTGGGAGTTATTGAAAAACACCTGAAGGACAACTCAGTCATCGATCACAGCCAGTGTGGGTTCATGTCAAACTTAATTTCATTTTATGACGAGGTAACCCATCTAATTGATCAAGGGAAGCCAGTTGATGTCATCTTTCTGGATTTCCAGGAAGCCGTATAAGGAGCAGCTGCAGTCACTTAGTCTGTTCAGCCTGGAGAAGGACACTAGAGGGGAGACCTCATCATGGTCTACAGCTTCTTGATGAGGGGAAGCAGAGAGGCAGGCACTGATCTCTTCTCTGTGGTGACAGGACCCAAGGGCATAGCATGAAACTGTGTCAGGAAAGGTTTAGGTTGGATTTTAGGCTGGGTATTAGGAAAAGGTTCTTCACCTGTAGGGTGGTTGAGCACTGGAACAGGCTCCCCAGGGAACTGATCACAGCACCAGGCCTGTCTGAGTTCAAGAAGTGTTAGGCAGATGGTGTGATTCTTGAGGATGGCTCTGTGCAGGGCCAGAAGCTGAACTTTGGTGATCCTTGTGGGTCCCTTCCAACTAAGGGTGTTCTATGAAATTCTAATACTGCTGTATTCTAGTATCCATATTGTTTGCTTCCATACTTGTTTTAAAACAAAATTTAAAAATACAGCCTTCAGTCAGACCTTCTGTCTCTATAATAGAGTTTCACAGAACTTGAGTCAGTGAGTCTCCAGCTACAAGTCAAAAGTGTTTGTACAAACAGCCTTATTGTAGACATAGCAAAGTTTGAGAAGTAATTGGTAGCTAAAAACTAAAATAAAAAAAAAAAATGAATCCATCGGAAGTTAACTGTTAGAGACCAGTCTTAGCTTAGCTTTATCTACTGGTGTCTCAGATATGACCTGATTAAAGTGGAGTGTTGTTTAAGATGAAAAATGTGTTGTTAATGTATCAGTGTTTATACTCTGATAAAACTTTAATCAAACTAGATGTGTGAGCTAGAAAGGTGTGCATGTTGGTGAGACAGGTGGCCACAGCTCAGGTGTAAAAATTCAACTTTTTCATACAAAATACACTCTAAATTTGGAGGTCTGGAATGATTGAAAGTCAGGAATGATCAAAGCACGAAATTTTGCATTCAAAAGTAGTTGTCTCTGAAATCATGTACTGGTCCAAGTTGTAATAAAACACTGTTGCTTTGGTGGGGTTTGGGTGGTTTTTTGTAAAGTCTCTATACTAATGGCTGAAGTATGAAAGACAAGATTAAAAAAAAACCACTTATTTTTAGATGTACATGGAGAGAGGCAGATTCTCCTAAGCCTACATATAAAAATGTGAGAGACTAGAACTCTTGCCTTAGATTAGAATACAGCTATTCCCTATTACACAGTGATGGTTTTAATCGTGTTGCTCATGCTGCTTTTTTTTTTTTATTTCCACATCCATCTCAAAGTCCCAGGGAAACCTTTCTCCTCGGCTGGTTTTTTGTTTGTTTTTTTTCCCCTTGAAATGTACTGGAGCATTTGAAAGCTCAGGTAGACACCAAAGTAATTGTTTTCCTTGTAAGATGTATTTTCTTCTCTGGCATCATGGGATCTTGAGGGATGAAAAGAAAGAAGCAAAGGTGTTATTGCTGAATAATATACACCTCAGTAGTCACTCTCAGAACATTTTCCCTTCTAAAGTAGCTGCATTGAAACTGCTATTTAAGCAGCCATTATTAACAGCAAGGTGCAGCAAGTGCTGAGTAGTACCAGTCTAGCACTTCATTTCTGAAGTACTTGTTCTATGCAGAATCTGTGCATGCATCGACATCAGGAAAGGCAATTTTAACTTAATATTACTATTTCTGATGCTCTAATCTTTATAGTACTGTGTCACTAAAGTTACGTATGTTACACCTAGTCAAAATGTTTGAAATATCTCATAGTTGGTAGTTTTCATTAATAACTTATTATCTTAAATGAAGTTGAGGTTTGGGACTTTCTTTTCAAAATGTGGTCAAAGGTTGTGCTCTTGGTGCTGCATGCAGCTGCTTCTGTCCTGATTACCTGCAGCTTTCCAGTGATTTCTTTACTATTTGCACGTTTCTGCAGAAGCCTGTGACCTTATTAATAAGACAGTTATGTTTTCTTTTGTGCATATATATAGTACTGAGCACATAGACTTGTACAGCAATACAGCTGTGATTTTTCGGAATACATACTTGCCACCTATGATGGCAGGAGAAACAGAAGGATTTGGCAGGTAGCGCTTTTTTGGGTGTTTTCTTTCTTTTTTTTAGAGAACCGTGTAATTTATTTAAGCTGAGGAGAAATATATTCAGCCTTAAGTGCATCTGTAATTGGGTTTTTGGCATTAGTTTAATTAATAAAGGAATATTTTTGTGTGGATTTAAATAGACTAAATACAATAATTTAGTAATCTGGAATCTTGTTAAAATGGGTAAAATAGCGTAGTATTGATAATATTGCTAAATAAATGTCTGAATTGTTTGTGTTTCATGCCTCTTCCATCTGTCAGTGGCGACCATGCCTCAGTACTATATATTAGATTCAACACCTGTACAACATCCAGTTCTGTTTCAGTTGCAGCCTTGTTTTGCATTCAAATTGCTCTCTTTTGTGGCGACAGCTGAGATTGTTCAGAACTGTACAAGATTGTCTCCACTGTAGCATTACCATGTAAAGCTGAAAACTATGCATAAACAGGATTTATCTTTCACTTACATAGAACCCACAAATTAAATTGTGTGTTAAATATATTTGCATTTGTCAAGATGAGAATCCTGCATTTTAAAAAAATCTTCTGATGTGTTCTTTCTGACAGAAATCTTGTGTTTCAGTGCCTGACTAATCTCTGCCTTGCTGATGCTATTGAATGAGCTTTGTATGTGAAAGCTCCACTAATCCTTGTACTTACTGTTTGAATGTTTGCTACAGGAAGCGAGCAGCTGCAAAGCATCTAATAGAGCGCTACTACCACCAGTTAACCGAGGGCTGTGGAAATGAAGCCTGCACGAATGAATTTTGTGCTTCCTGTCCAACTTTTCTCCGTATGGATAACAATGCAGCAGCCATTAAGGCCCTCGAGCTTTATAAGATTAATGCAAAACTCTGTGATCCTCATCCCTCCAAGAAAGGAACGAGCTCAGCTTACCTAGAAAACAATTCCAAAGGTGCCCATAACAATTCCTGCACTGACAGAAAAATGAACAAGAGGGAAATGCAAGGCCCAAGAGATGACTTTAAAGGTAAGATGTTTACAATTTTTGTAAAATAAAACACATTTCATATGCACAAGTACAAGCCAACAGAATTCTCTCTGGTGGTGTTCTGCTGACTTTAGTAAAATACAGTATTACACAGTTGAGTATTTTACTGTGGTTTTGGAAAAATGGGTGGATTAGTGCTGAACACTGATTCCAGACCTAGATCTTGACCACATCTCTGTTAAAATCAACATGCATTTGTTGTCTTACAATAATAATGATTTTTGCAAATATGGAAAAGCTTTAAGTGCTTTTGTATGACTGTTTAATTTTGCTAGTTTCGTAACTCTTCTGCAGTTAATAAATTATAAAAGTTATACTTTTAACTAATTCCAGATTCTATGGTAAGAAACTTAAGAGATTAAAAAAATGATACAGTGGGTGACAGGCAGTACATTCACTAAGCTAAAAATGTTTCAGCACAGTTATTTTTAAGCCAGTGTAAAATGAAATACTGTTCTGTGTATGTTTTCTAACTTCTGTTTAGCTTTTCAAACTCTCTCTAATAGTAAATACATACTAATAGAATAACGTTAGTTGTCGCCAAAACCCATGACGCAAACACGTCCAGAAACCAGGCCAAATGTAATTAAAGCCGTTAACCTTTGAGCAGACCTTTTTTAAGTATTGTGGCAAAAAGTGGTATAAACACAAGTCCAGATCCATTTATTTTAGCTAAAGAAGGTGAAATTGTTTACAGCAAAGATTTAAAAAAGGCTACAGAATCAGCAATAAAACATAGTACTGTGTTATAAGCAACCCAAGATGTTCCAATCAATAGCAGCATCAGTTTGTTCTTTATCTGATGCAAGGATAAATTTGTCCCCAAATTATTTACGATCTGAATAAGCAGAGAGGCAAACACTGGGAAAGGGAAGGCAATGATGAGAAAGAGGCACATTAAGTCTGTTTTGTGATTTGTCTCTTGATTTTTTGTATTTTTAATGAAGCTTTTCAGATACAGAGTTTTCCTTATTCTCTCTAACCATCCCCTCTCCCCAAGGCGAGTACCTAAGAGTCTTCTCAACCTACCTCCAGAGACAATCTGGCTGCAGCAGTGACTCAGACTTCCTCTTTTGGAGCATCACAAGTACTGACCTTTCTTTGTAGCTGTATAGACAGAGAACTTTAATGCATTCTTAAAGCCCATCTGAGGCTTAGTTACCTTTGGAATTGGATGATGTCTAAGGAATCTAGCACTCAGAATTTTTTAAGGTCTATGTGCTACAACAGTTACTGGGAAAATTGCAGCTAAATTTAGCAAAGCCAATGATAAGGATGTGTGGCTTGCTTTTATGCTTGACATAGGATTGAAAGTTGTAAATAAATTGAAAGAAATAGCCTTCAGAAGTAATTACTTAAATTACTTTTCTTGAGTCCTAAGTCCTAAGACTGTTACCTTTGAGGAAAAAATTCCATGGAAGCCATTGTCAGCCTCTCAGTAATACCTTAGGTAGCAGTCCACAAACAAGGAAATAGAGAAATCACAAATACATAAAAAGCATAGGTTACAGTTGTAATCAGAGAGGCAGCATCATTTAAAAGTCAGTGTTATCATTACCTGGGAATCTATTTTCAATTTTGATCACCAAAATATTAAATTGGAAACAGAGAAGGTCAGTTGATAGGCAGCAAGCACACAATGATAACAAAGCTTCCATAAGAGATAAAGAAAATATAATTAATAAATTTGCTAATTAGGGAGTGTGTTGTTGGCAATATATAGATCACGTGCAGTCTTTTTCACAGTCAAGGATCACTGTTAAAACTTGACTTCATGTGCAGGTTTTTGACTTCATGATGCAGTATTGCTGAGAACAAGGTCTGAGAGGAGTTGCTTTACTGGATTGCTTATTTGAAATAGAGGACATGAGAGGAAAAGGCATGTAAAAGTTCACAGATCCAGACAGAAGTCAGCTAAAATTGCCTTGTGTTACGATGAAGCTTTACTTAGGTTTTGTTCCTCCAGCTGTTCTCAGTGCTGTAAAGTAAAAATGGGGCAGACCCTTAGGGCAGCTCAGTTACAGGATGGTCATGGGATAGGACTTAAAGGTGCTAGGAAACTGCTGATGATACTATTAAATATTTTAACTGGAAATAGCACATGGTTAGTTCCTGTAATACTAAAGTGTTTAAAAGAGTGAATGAGGAATTCCTGTTTTAAGTATGAAAATCTGAAATGTGTTACATTGTTAAATTGTCAACTTGTGCTGATAATTTTTATGCTATGAGTAATGTCTGTGGTCCAGAATCAACTTGAGACTGTGGTCCTCATTTTGAGGAGCTGTCTCACGGGACATCATCTGTATCAGCAGTTAAATTTCTCTTAACACAAGAAAATTAAAACTTCTTTAAAAACAAGTCTTTCTTCCTGAGCATGCACTGCAGCAGATAAAACTAAATGTTGTACTAATCTTGAATCCTTTTATAATGATTTCAATAGAGCTGTTTTTTTAACAGGACAGGTTTTAGTTTTGAGCTTTGTCAGCATCTTCAGATTGGAGTCAATCTAAGTAGCGTGACATAAGCTTAACCTTTCCTGTGTTAGATGTGCTCTAAGAGTGGCTTGGGGTTCTGTGAAAGTCAATGAGTTGTCTGTCTTTGCATCATCTAGTTTGTATTTTTAATTTAATGACTTCCTGGAATGAGTATCAGTCTAGGTAATTACATTTCAAAATATTGTAATGTACAGCATCTTTATTAAACGTGTCTTTATTAAAATGATAGAATTCTTTCTGCAGAGGTAGGTAGTTCTAGCATGGTTGGTGAATACAGTTCTGAGATGTTTTCTAGATCTCTAGAGATGCAATTAAGCAAATTCTGTTTTAGTTCTAAATTATGTGTCAGTTCAGAAGAATCTGCTTAAACCAGAATATCTTTTCAAGGTCTGATTATGTGGTAATCCTACTGTAAATCATCACCTGATGTGAAAACATCTGTGGGTTCTGTTTGAGAAGTAACATAGAAAGCTATAAATAATGTTTTCTTCTTTTTTCTGAAGAGAAAGGAAAATTTCAAATAACAAATGGACCCTTCAAATGACTTATTTTGTATCAGGAGTTTGGGGAGAGGGAAAACAGACAGGTATTTGGAGCAGATGATGTGTGTGAACTATCTTGTTCATCTGCATAGCATGTTGATGAGTATACCCAAATTGCTTATCTTAGTGAGGCCTAATGTACAAAGAAATAATCTACATGCGCCACTGTATGTGTAATTTAGAAGGCAGCATAAATTTCAGAGCATATATTGAGGGTTTTGGGAGGGTTTTCAGGCATCAATTTAGTATAAAAACAGTTGCAGAAAGCATTAAAAAGAGAAGTAAGAAATCTTATATTCCCATTAAAATACCACAAAACAAGTGATTGAGTCTTTTCTTCAAGGTTTGGTTTTAAGGGAGAAAAAAATGTGTGAAGTCCACAGACATGTGCTGTGTTCGAAAAAAGAGGTTGATTCAGTCTAGTTTGTTTAGTTTAATGACTTACACATTAACTGTGCAGATTTACCAGAAGACTGTATTGTTGCAGCCTTGTTCATTAAGTCTCGTAAAGTTTAAACCTCTTACTGATTGCTGTTGTTTAGACAATACGGTACTGTTAACTACCAAATGTAGTTAATTGGCTGCAAAACAGTTTCACCATTGTGCACATTCTCTCATTGACATCCATGAATAAAGTATTCTACAAAGTCAGTGAATGAAATCATGATTTTTCTTGCTAATGCAATTATGAAGTATCTGTCTTGAATTTATTCAGCACTGACACTGTTTTTGCAGTTTTAAGGATGATAGGGCACACAGATTTCTTGGGTAGGGCAAACCAGAAGTATTTTATCTTTTTAATTTTTATCTTAATAAAATTAATAACGTTATCTTTTTATAGATGTGACTTTTCTAACAGAAGACAAGATATATGAAATTCTTGAACTATGTCGAGAAAAAGAGGATTATTCCCCTTTAATCCGGGTGATTGGGAGAGTGTTTTCTAGTGCTGAAGCACTGGTACAGAGTTTCCGAAAAACCAAGCAGCACACCAAGGAGGAGCTCAAGTCTCTTCAAGGAAAGGATGAAGACAAAGATGAAGATGAAAAGGAAAAAGCTGCCTGTTCGGCTGCTGCTATGGAAGAGGATTCTGGTGCATCGTCATCTTCATCATCAAGAATAGGTGATAACACACAGGGAGATAATAACCTCCAAAAACTAGGCCCAGATGAAGTGTCTGTAGATATTGAAGCAGTCAGACGGGTCTATGATAGGTTACTTTCTAATGAAAAAATAGAAACTGCCTTTTTAAATGCACTTGTGTACTTGTCACCTAATGTGGAATGTGACTTGACTTACCATAATGTGTACTCTCGGGATCCTAACTATCTGAATTTGTTTATTATCGTTATGGAGAATGGCAATCTTCATAGCCCAGAATATCTGGAAATGGCTCTACCGTTGTTTTGCAAAGCAATGAGCAAACTACCCCTTGCAGCTCAAGCAAAATTGGTCAGATTGTGGTCTAAGTACAGAGCAGATCAAATTCGGAGAATGATGGAAACATTTCAGCAGCTTATTACTTACAAAGTCATAAGCAACGAGTTCAATAGTCGTAACCTAGTGAATGATGATGATGCTGTTGTTGCTGCTTCAAAGTGCTTGAAAATGGTTTACTATGCAAATGTAGTAGGAGGGGATGTGGATACAGATCATAACGAAGAGGAAGATGAAGAACCCATCCCAGAATCAAGTGAACTAACTCTTCAAGAGCTGTTGGGTGAGGAAAGAAGAAATAAAAAAGGTCCTCGAGTGGACCCACTGGAAACTGAACTTGGTGTTAAAACTATAGATTGCAGAAAACCACTTATCCCTTTTGAAGAATTTATTAATGAACCACTGAATGATGTTCTAGAAATGGACAAAGACTACACTTTCTTCAAAGTAGAAACAGAGAATAAATTCTCATTTATGACCTGTCCCTTCATATTGAATGCTGTTACCAAGAACCTGGGATTGTATTATGACAATAGGATCCGGATGTACAGTGAAAGACGCATAACTGTGCTCTACAGCTTAGTTCAAGGGCAGCAGCTCAACCCATATTTACGACTTAAAGTGAGACGTGATCACATCATCGATGATGCTCTTGTCCGGGTAAGTCACGCAGCAATGTGGAGCTCGGGTTTGTTGTGTCTGACCGCTGTAAACCACATGGGCTTGGAGTAACTGAAAAGGGCTCTCTGTGAATGCATATATACTAGATTTCCTCTAGAAGAATCTCAGATAGCTTTATTGTTTGAATTCTAAGCGTTATGCTGAAGATTTGTATGTTCAGCAGAACTACTTCTGCTCAGAGTGGTTGCAGATTTAGATGTTTGAAAGTGTCAAATAGCTCTTATTCCCCATTATCAGATCCTGCACACATCTTAATGGTGAGCGTAACCAACTTCTGTTTCTTTGTCCTCTGCACTGTCCTGGATCGTCTTCTGATGTAGGGGATTTTCAGATGGAAGTTGAAATTAAAACCTTTTAGTTGTGTACTCTTCTTGTGGAAATTTCTAGAAATAAAGCATTGTTGCAATTTGGTGCAAATTCTGATATGACTGAGAAAGAAAAAGACAGACCTGTTAATACCAGAGAAGTATGAGAGCAGCCTGTTTCTGAATATGCTGACTTACTAAATTAAAACTTACAGCCATTTCTTCGTGCATTTTTGAAAGAGGGGAATCATACAGGATACAAACCATTTTACAGTTAATAGGCCCATATATGACCTAAATATGTTCTTTAATTCTAGGACCCTTCCATTTTTTTTTTTTTTT
>VZTI01000239.1:2893827-2949780 GCA_013397865.1 Struthidea cinerea
TTTTTGTTTAAGCTGGTAATTTTCAAAAACTCATTTTCCCATGTTCTGTTATTAAGCACAAGGTTTGCAAATTTTTAAATTTACCCATGGCTTTAAAACTTGTCACTGAAGACCTAGAGAGGTATTTAGAGAGGTTTTGGGGAAATTACCTGATTTTTGCCTCTCAGCCCAGCTGTTACTTGTCGATAAATTTGGTAACTTTAACTGCCACTGAAGGTCACTTGTGAGAGCCCTACATGAGCTCCTACCTTGATATTTCTGTATGTCTAGCAATTTCTAGCTGGGTTAGCTGCTTCATGGGAATTGCTGATATTGTGACTTGTTGGGGAAAACATTTGTCTTCAGTACCAAAAGAAAAAAAAAAGATTGTGGTGCAGAAATGGCTCCTGTCTGTAAACTCAACTTTATATTAGACAAATAAATATGAAAATACTGTGTTTTTTGATTTAAGAATACTCTTTGTAATTTCACTATCTGTCAGACTTAGAGTTGTGTCCAGTTACGTTTTGTCATATTATTGTAATGGAGTTTATTCCCTAAATGTTCGGGTTTGGGCACATAAATACTGAAAAAGAGGGAGGGACAGTACTTTCTCTTTAGAAGAGGATGAGCTAAAAGAGCATAAGA
Organism: Struthidea cinerea; assembly: GCA_013397865.1. Taxonomy (NCBI): domain Eukaryota; kingdom Metazoa; phylum Chordata; class Aves; order Passeriformes; family Corcoracidae; genus Struthidea; species Struthidea cinerea. Next base: position 2,894,455 of record VZTI01000239.1, read on the forward strand.
GCTAGTTTTAAGATGTTCTTTTTAACATCTTAAATTAAAAAAATCTTAATTTTAACATCAATTCCAGCAGAAGAAAAGCAAACCTTCATCTTTATGCTGATAATAAGAAGGAAAATCCATAAGTAAGAGAAAAGGCATTCTTTCACATACTGCTTGCTGTGGAAGTTGAAATCTTTGAGGAAAAAAAAAAAATATGTTTAGTGTAGGTTAAGAAGTTTGTGGGCGACATCGAGTTGCAATGGGGCCACAGCAGTCACTGCTGTGCACACTCTTGGCCTGTAGGGAGTTTAGAAAATTTAAATCAGATTAAGCTTGAACATACGAATCTAAATTGTGATGCACTTGCAGCAGCCCTTGCACAGCCTAGCAGCCTGAGTTACGTGCCTGGGCAGTTGCCATGGATCCTCCTATGGCTGTTAATTTAAGCTGTCAGAGCATGCTAAATTATGGTGACCTGACTGTCAGAGCCCCAAGGAAAGTAAAGATTTTAAACTGTTTATTCTGTGACAGAAAATAAAGGGAAAAGATAAAATTGTTCTAAATTCATGTCATCTGAACTAAACTGCAGTGGTAGCCAAGAAGACCAAGTGCAGCCGAGGCATTTCTCAGAAGTGGAAAATAGATTATATCCTGTAAAATGGCGATGAACACAGATGTGCCATCCACAGTGGAGGAAGGGAATATGTGCTGTTTCAAACAGATGTTACAAAGTAGCTGTTGTGGGATGATGTGCACTTAGGGAAAATTGTATTGATAAATGTATGAAGGGGGTACAGAATCCACCTTTTAATTACTGATGTCTTAACTGATGATACAACGTATCAGTTCTCAAGGAATATATTTTAAATATTCCCCAGGGAGTGTTAGTGAATGGAAACATATCATGTCACTGTTGACCATAGTGTGCCTAGGTCTCTTTCATTTGTTTCTTCTCATTTTAATATCAGAAAGGATGCAGTAGAAATACATTTGGAGAGCTTAGAGTCTCTTAAATTGTAAAGTCCCCTTAAGGGGGGTAAAGATGATGGAGAGGACATAAAAGATGAATGGATGTCGCTGTCACGTCTGAGACGGGTAAAGAAAATGACATAGAGTCCAGGCTTATGAACAAGTGGAAGCACTTTAATAATTTTCCAACTACTTTTATAGTATAGTTTGCAAAAGTGTGTTGAGTGGCAATAGGTAGTTGGTTCCTCGGCCATCCACCCCTTGAGGGGATTGGCCAAGTTCTAAGATACCTATTCTAAAATATTTTCAAAGTCAAAACCATAACAATCTTGCAAAACAGCCTGCAGGTGCAAGAAGTTTATGAAACTGTGACCTTGTTTAAAATAGTTTGCATGGGAAAGACAGTCTTCTCACAGAATATTGAGAAAAGGCTGAAGAATTTCTCCGCTTCTAACTTTTTAACACCTACAAATGGAGAAGTTGAGTGAGAAATACTGGTTTCCTCAACTGGTAGTCCCTGTTTTTATTATCAAGAATCAGTCTTAATATAGCAAAATCACTTTTTTTTTTTTCCCCCCCACGCTGGGTACCTTAAAATGGTGAATGTCTTTGCCCAGGACCTGCAACTCTTCATGAAAGATCCATCAAGAGCTAATGGACATTACAGGCATTTTGATGTGAGCCACGCACAAACCTCAGGAAATCTCTAAGCTGCAATTGTGCTGGTAGCTGGGAAGCTGTTCCAGGGGAGATACTGTTCTGCGCTGTCACCCTTCATCAGGGAGTGCCTGATCTATTCAAGAATTGCATGCTGTTGCATGCTGTTGTTATTGGTACTCTCTGTAACTGGTTGAGAAGTGATTTTAGTAATTTTCACAATTACTTCCTAGTTGGTCTGAAACAGGTCTGGAGGAAGCTCTTCAGTCTCATGTCCTAAGCCTTAAAGCAGTTTGCTCTCTCTCTGATGGGAATCTAAGATGGGTGCCATGAGCTTCTGTAGCAGCACTGACAGCATGAAACCTAAGTGAAAGCTACACTGGATGAGTTTGCATCGTAGATGGCTGCAGTTTTGAACTTAGGTGTACAGTATTGAACTTGGAAGGGTCCCACTGAAAAATACCAGAAAGATCTTTCCAAGATAATGATCTTCAGTAGTGGAAGCATGTTCTTAGATCTGTTCAGTGACAAACTGTTTCTAAACATGCAAATTACATGGTAATTAAATTACAGGTAATTAATTATGACTACCAACATATTTACCCTTGAATTTCATGTTTTTTTAACTTCAGGGGTTTGAATATTTACAGACTCTTCTGAATTGTAAGGAACTACTATTTAGGTCACTAGACCTGTGTCTTTACAGAACAGTCAGTGAAGACTTTTTTGATTATTTATGGAATAAGTGATAACTTCCTGATAAAATAATTTTCAAGTATATTGACTAAAATGAGGTTGAGATTGTCTTACTCATATTTTCCTATTGATGTTGAATATTTTTCAAACACATACATTGATCAGCATTGCCAATTACTTGCAAACACACTAAATACTGGCCTCTTAATTAGTTGAGCTAATGAAGTCACTACCAAGCTGTTTTTCTCCTATCAATACTTAATATTTTTAGCTTTTATAATTCAGTATGTATATCTTCTCACTTTTTGGACTTCATTAAAGCAAATATGAACACTGGTAAGTGATTTTTTTTTTGTTACTATTATTACTGTAGGACTTTTTTTCTTTTACTAAGAATTTGAAGCGATACTTCTTAAATACCTTTAAAGCAATATCTTGTTTTAAGTTGCTTATTAAGAGAATCTTAGTTCCCTGAAACACATACATCTAAGGAAAAAAATTATTTACAAATTCATGGTTCAGTTTCTTTGCATGTATGAAACTTGCCTCAGAAATTTATTTTTCATTTTTTATTGGAAATTATTTGATGAAACATCTTTCTTTGTATAATATACTTATTGTATACTTATTTGCATGTTAATCTGAAAAGTCACCCGGGGACAAGGGTGGAACGTTGGAATTTATAACACTTTAGTCCCCACTTTTTTTTTAAGGAACCCTTATATCTGGGAGTTGGTAGCTCAGTTTGCAGTTCCTGAAAGCAGTTAACATGGGGTTTTTTTCTATCGAACAGGTTTAATAGGTTAGCTGTACTGCTGAGTCAGGTTGTGTGAGTGTGGTAGTAATGAAAGGAAATATATCCTTAAATCGCCTCTTCTGCCTTTTCATTCCCCAAGAGCTATTTCTTTCATCCCCTTCTTCTGAGTTTACTCTTCTCCCATGGTCTGAGAAGAATATGTGGCATTCTTCTCAGGTAGCAGTAATTTAAAGGGTGTGAGTTATGACACACAACTTCTGCAAGGGAAAACATGGTGGATTCCTTCAGCAGAATCTGGCTTGTACTTACTTGCAAATTAGAAACTCACTTTGACAAATTTGTCAAGGAATGTAGACAGCTAGTGGGCAGCAACCCTCTCCTGCTAATAAATGGCTCAGCTGAGTGTCTTGATGACCAAAACTCTTACGTGACACCTGAACCCAGTAGGCAGATTCTCTCGCATATTAGCAGCAAAGTACTTCAGGAGATTTGACATTGTTTTAGACCAAGTCAAAGTTTGTGTGTCCAAGTGAAAATGTTAGCAGTGGTATGCCTTGGTTGGATGCAGAGCATACGGCTGTTGATGTGTGCAAGCTCCAAATGCATGAACTGTAAAGTACAGCTGGGGGAAAGGCTGCTGTGTCACTGTAACTATTACTTTCCATGCGGGTTTGTAGAAAAACGTGTTGACCAACTTATGTCATGGTGTGTCACTGGTACTTTCAAGCTTTAATTAGCTGTATTCTGTCATTTTTGCTATCTAGTGTGGAAAGTATTCCTGCCTTTGCCTTAAAGAGAACTTTTATGTTGTGCTAGAACTTAAGGTGGTTTGTGATCATTTTTAGCTGCATAGAAATTAGCTCAGTTGCTATCAATTTTAAGCAGGTCGCCAAACTCTGGTGTTACATTAAGCTTTTAAATGTTGTCATATTTCTGACGTTCAGTGAACATTCCTGTCTTTCAGGAAAGCAGTGTTATTCTGTAAACAAAGTAAAATCACCCAGTCTCTTAAGTTGTGCTACAGTGTTGTGTTTCGGCAAACAAGATACAGATATTCTTTATAACATTGTCTCTCAGCTTTCAGCTTTTCAATTCATACATTCTTCTGCTACTTTAGATGTGCTACACACCTGCTTCTTAGGAAGTCCCTGGAAAACATAATGATTATTTCAATGACTTGGCCAGTCAAACCATCGTGACAGAAAACAACTTCTAAAACTTTGGTAATTCACACAGCTGGATTGTGTTTATCCAGCAGTATCTCTGTTGACAAGATTGAGGTAGCTGTGATCATAAAAAGCAAAAAAGAAAGGCCCCAAAAAACCGAAGAACCAGACAACTATAACTGAAGTTCATACTTCCCTGCTATAGAAACTGTGCTGCAGTTCTGCTAAAATCCAGTGTCTCCTTACTGTTGTGTCTGCTGCTGTTTCCCACTGCATTCAGTTTTTATTGTGAAGCATCAGTGTTGACACAGATATTCAAAGGAGCAGCTAAACCCACAACTTTCAGTTGAGCAGCTTAGCAGCATTTTCATGCTTATAGAATCTACTTCAAGGAGCATCAGGCTTTGCTCAAAATACTGGCTTTTGGGCTATCATTTGTCTGTCTCCCTTGCAGACATCCAGTGCACTTGTTCTAATCTGCCTAGCCAGCATTGCCCAACTAAGACTGTTTCCTTCCTCTTTTTTTAATGCTGTTTTTTCTCAGCCAAAAAATAATATTGAAATTTCTTTAACTGCTCTAGATGTATAAATATGAACACTTTCCTTAGTGCATTTCCATGACACAAGAGAATCGTCACACTAGTACAAAGGGTTGCTGTCCCAAAAGAAAAGCAGAGACAACATTTGCTTTCTCAGAACTCATCAAAATTCATAAAATACGCGCTATAGTAAATTACTGGTGGTAAAGACTACGAAGCCAACAAAGTCATGACTGGGGAGAAAAAATACCCACAGCTTTATTGCTGTCAGTTCTAAGTGGAAGGGGTCCAAATAGGAGAATTTCTGTCTCTCCAGCTTGAACATTTAACCTGTATTTATGGTTTTAAAATAAATGCTAGCTCTCTACTTTTAAAAAGCTGCAAGTTGTACTTGGAACATGGCTTAAGCTCCATTGTTATCCTAGGAAAAGAATTTTTTACACAAATGTCTTAGGTAGTACATATATAAGTTTTTCAGAAAATCCTGTAGTTTGCTTATTGGAATATAGACGAGTCTCACTTGGTCTCATTATTGGGGTCTTCATGGCTTGCCTTCATGTTTTTTAACTGAGATTTATATGCTATGAAGTTACACTCCCTCTCTTTCCAAATGCAGTTTTCAATACCAGGCAGTACAATTTTTTCTCCACATGCTCCTTTTGCATGGAGTGCTTCAAAATCAGTGCAATTTTTTCTCCACATGCTCCTTTTGCATGGAGTGCTTCAAAAGTGCTGTTATGATCACCACCCTAGCTCTGTCACCCATCCTGCCCTGCTGTGCTGCTTGGATCATGTCTGGCTGACTTGGCAGTTAGCAGGAGAAAATGTGTCTTGCTGGTGGTGTGATTTTATGAATCAGTGGTGTCATTACTGCTGCCTTTACCTTCCCTGTTCTGTTCCTGTTTTACTTTACACTTCTGTAGTAAAATTCTGGGCTGTAAAGAGTGTTGGCATGTGTGGATAAGGTAGGGTAGTGAAAAAAATGTAGGGTTTAGCATGCTAAGGACACCTGCTGGTAAGTACAATTTGCAATAGCCCGAATCAGAGGCAAATCTCTCAAGTAAATGGTCTTAGTAGAGGAGTATACAGGTCCATCTGTGCCTTAATTTACTGCTGCTGAGTTTTCTTCGCCACATAGGTATGTTTAGTCTAATTGTGCTGTGTAAGTTTAACCAATGTGTTTCTGCTTTTAAGTAGCATATTTCTTATCATCTGCAAAATATTCTTGCTTAACTTTTGATTTACTGAAAAGATAAATTTTTGTTGTTATCAAGTGAAGGACATGGCAATGTGCACTCACAGCCAGAAATTCAACCGTACCTGGGCTGCATCAAAAGCATCATGGCCAGCAGGTAAAGGGAGGTGACTGTCCTCTTCTACTCCACTCTTGTGAGACTCCCCCCTGGAGTGCTGCATCCAGCTCTGGGTCCCCAGCATAAGAAGGATGTGGACCTGTTGGGTTGAGTCCAGAGGAGGGACACAAAAATGATCAGAGGGCCTGAGCACCTGGAGGCTGGGAGAGTTGGGGTTGCTCAGCCAGAGAAGAGGAGGCTCCAGAGAGAGCTTATAGAACCTTCCAGCACCTAAAGGGGGCTGATGAGAACTGGAGAGGAAGTTTTTACAAGGGCTTGTAGTCATGGGACAAGGAGAAATGACCTCAAACGATAGAGGAGAAGTTTAGATTAGATACTCAGAAGAAATTCTTTACTGTGAAGGTGGTGCAAGGCACTGCAGCAGGTTGCCCAGGAAAGTTGTGGATGTCCTATCCCTGGAACTGTTTAAGGCCATGCTAGATGGGGCTTTGAGCAAGCTGGTTTACTGGAATGTGTCCCAGGCCATGGCCAAAGGGTTGGAACAAGATGATCTTTCCAGGTCCTTTCCAACCCAAACCGTGATTCTATGACCTCTATTGGCCTTTATATAGACTTGAAAGCCTTTCTTGTAAAACGTCAGATTTTATATTTGGCCTTAAATGAATTTTCACTTTCATAGCAACAGTGCAGTTGTGTTTAAAGACACTGAAGAAATAAGAGCAAGAGATTTTTGAGACTTCCTCATTTAGGGTCAGGGAGGGGGGATTGATTTGACTGTAATATTAGTGTCTTTTTTGGTTTTAGGGTTTTTTTCCCCAGCTGTTTGATTGAGAGATGCAACTACTCATCAAAGGCTTATTTTCTGTCTTCCACTCTGGAAACATGTCTGTGTAATCCCTTCACAAAGCCGTTTATTGTCAAACATGTGGATCATATTGCAGACTCTTCATTGTCAGATGAATTTAATTAGCCCAGTAACACATCTTTTCTTCCTTTTTCTGTGAATTTTGTGCAAAACAATGATAACTTATTTTAAATAAGTGCTTAAAAGAATAGAAATGGAGAAGGCTAACAGCCTGTGAGCTTTAATGGGCTAACAGATCGGTTCTGTGGTAAGTTTCTTGCTGTGTTAATCCCCAGATTCTAAAACATGCTTAGAGTGGTTTAGCATTACTATTGATTTCTCTTATTTTACTGTTGTGATTTATGCTCTCTTTCTTCTTAATTTTGGTGGGTACTTTTGGTTTCATTATTTGGTACTAAACTATTCTAGTAAACAGATGTACTAATGAAATATTTCTATCTCTTCACTCAATAGCTAGAGATGATTGCCATGGAAAATCCTGCAGACTTGAAGAAGCAATTGTATGTTGAATTTGAAGGAGAGCAAGGGGTAGATGAAGGAGGTGTTTCCAAAGAATTTTTTCAGTTGGTTGTGGAAGAAATCTTCAATCCAGATATCGGTATGTGTTCTAATAATTTACTGATTTAACAGATTTTTCTCACAAAAGGTTGGTTGGCCTGGATGATCTTCCAGACTGGATTGTTCCATGTTTATGCTTTCTATGTCCACTGCTGCTTCTCTCTGAAGCTCTCCAGATTCATTGATGGTCAGGAGAGTATTTGACGCACATTGAGGCTCCCCATGTCATCAGCAGTCATCCTCCTAAAGGAGGAATGATGGAAGGAGTAACCGTGTACAGTTAGTGGGAGTTGTCATTGTTTGTTTGGACACAAATCAGTAGTACAGGGTTTATTTTCAGGGTTCCTTTGTTTGTTCTCTCACCTTTCTCCTCACTTTGCTTTGTGATTAGCTTCTAGAATTAGTAATCAAACCAAAGAGGAAGAGCTTCTGCAATAATGCAAGAGTAGGACTATGGTGAGTTTTTGAGTTATTTCCTCTACTTCCTCCAGCTTAATAAATCTGATAGTCTCAGTTCTACAGATCCAAAGTGTGACAGCAATGTCAAATTTGATTATAGTTAAAGAATTTAGAGTAATTTGATGTATTAGAGCCAGAATTGTATGTTTGTGTTTCAGCAGTCATATTTCCATCATCTCTTTTTCCCTTGCTCCCTGCACCAATCGTTTATGCAAGGACATGCTTCTTTTAGCGTGCAGCTTGTCTGCTACTCTGAAAAGATGAAAATGTTATAAAATTATAAGAATACTTTGTGTTAGAATAGAAATGAGACCTGACAGGTTCCTATACTAATTTCACATTTTATGTGACATATGATGTTACATTGTACTTCCTGTAATGGCTTCCATGAAAGAAGCCTAACAGCTCATGGCTGTTAATTTGGTTTCACTGGACTATTTTAAAAGAGAAAGCTGCTCTTCTTGGTTTTGTATCTTAGAAAATTGATGAAAATACACACAAATCTATTTTGACCAGGTCAGAGAGGAAGTATCAGTATCAAGTACCCAGAATCAGTAACAAAAATCTGAACCTTGGCACTTGCCCTTTACCATATGCAAACCAGTTCTTATAACAAGTGGTGCAGAACCATAGACAAGTCTTACTCAGTCCGAAAAATGCGAAAAATGCTATTAACTTGGAGAGATTTGGAATCTGAATTAGCTTACTTTGAAGTATGCCAAATAAAGAAATGTTAGTACTTTGATGAAATTTTATTTTCCATGCAAAATAAATACATTTTCAGCTTGAGATTATCTAAACAGAAGTTATGTGGGTGTATTGAAATACTCTTTATTTAATAATGCTAAAGTCTGCTTAAGCTAAGATCCAAGCACTGTGTATATACTCCTTGTGTTTAAAGATAGGAAATAGATTAGATGTGCATGCATATTTTAGATTTTACTTTTGTATTAAAAATGTAAAAAAAAGTATGTACACATTTTGTATTCATAGTAACTCTGGGGGAGAAAGCTTTTCATCGGTTTTATAGTTTCTTCGACTTTTTGAGTATTTCCATATTAAACTACCTTAAAGTTTTACTCAAAGGAGGCAGTAACTCAGAAAAAATCCTGGATTTATGACCAGCAGTCACCATGGTAAAGGGGAAGAAGTGATAACTTCATATAACTTCAAGGGCAATTGTTTTCCCCTTCTTGCAGATTCCAGTTTCTTCTGGTGTTTCATTATTATTTTAATGTACTGTAGTCTTAATTTTGTTAAGGGAGTAAAATACTGTATTTCACCTTAAAGTGTTTCCAGATGTGGATCTGGGTAAACTCTTGATCCGTCATTATTAGGCATTTGCTGGAGTTGTTTGTTTTGACAGTTTAACTTTTCCATCATATTCCAGCAAGTACAAGTCATTGCTTTTATGTACCAGTAATCCAAAAGTTCAGAAAACGGAATACAGGATTTTATATAATGTTTGTCCTATATATGTCTGAGTTGCTCATCCATTTCTGATTTCCAGTTGCCTTGTCTGATGGGTCAGTCTGTTATTTCTGTGCTCCCCTAAAGGCTGACCCATCCCTAGTCACTTACTCAGGTACATAATCCATTCTGGGGAATAGCTGGAGTCTTTGAATGAGCTCGTGGTTCATTTCCTTACATGAAATGAGAAAAGAGTCTTTATCTCTTGACTGTAGATGGTATTTTCTGATTTTAGAGTAATTTTGTGTTCATGTGGCTTTGTAATCAGTTTGTACATCTGCACAGGTTGTACAAGCCTATCTTTTAAGAGCTGACAAGATAAATCCTTGTGGCAAATGTAGTTGATATTCTTGACCACATGGGTCTGACTTCTCGTGTGTTGAGAATAAGGAGCCTGGGGCATTTTTACTTCAGCTCTGCCTGAAAATCATGAGACTTAGCTGTACAAGCGTACCTGTCCAGGGTAGTCTCTCTCACCTTAAGTCAATGGAGTTTGCATTTATCTTGCTTCAGTATCTAGTCAGGTAAGCAATGGATTTTATTGTAGGTTTCATTTAAATAATTTATAGCCTGTACACAAACTCCAGTTTCATGAACAAGAACTATCTTGTGTCTTGCTACAGCCGAAAGTGTAAGGAACTCTGCCTGTCTCTTGTCTGCACGTTTTCTCCCTGTGCAGCTTCTGGCATGTGTCATGACGTTCAGCTGTATGTTGAAGTCTTCAGTGCTCAGCTCGTGAGCTGGGCAGGAATTGGTCACCTGAAATAGTGAACTGAGTGAGAGAAGCAAAACCAGTCCCTTTAGACAGTGACAAGGTGTTAAAATTGCAGCCCCTTCTATGAAGTTGTGGTCCATTTTCCCCTCAAGTTGAGATGTGTGTAATAGCTGCCATTACAATGGTCCTTGAAACAAGCATACAAATCCATTGGGCATCTAACTCTAAAATCATGTGTGGTGGTCAATCCCTGCTCCATCATCATAGCTTCTAATTCAGTAGTAGGGCTGCATCTAGTCCTGTTCCTTTGCCGGAACTGGCCTTTGAAGGAAGGCTGTCACTTTTTAGTAATTAGAGTCCTTCAGGATTGTTTCATCCACATGTTTTTGACTGTGTTCTTTTCTTGCACTGTTGTATTTATCAAAGTCACAGTCACTGTTGACAATGTACTGCTGGTTCCTCAGTAGTGGAGGGGATGAAAGCTTGTGTACATGCAGCTTCAGTGAGTGTTGCAGGATATTGTATGACAGTTCTCTTGCACACTTTTAGTGGTGATGTGAGTAACAGTGTTCTGAGCAGTTCTAGTCACCCTAAGGTAAGTAGTTTCTCTTTGCCATTCAATTCAGTATAATGTTAAGTTAAACATGTCTTAAAGGCTAGTGCAAATGGGTTTATAATGATATGTTTTATGTGCCATTTTTATTGAATTGTAACCATAATTGTTCAACTTTTTTTTTTTTTTTTTCCAACAGGGATGTTCACATACGATGAGTCTACAAAACTGTTTTGGTTTAATCCGTCCTCTTTTGAAACTGAGGGTCAGTTTACCCTGATTGGCATAGTACTGGGACTGGCTATTTACAACAACTGTATACTGGATGTACATTTCCCCATGGTTGTCTACAGGAAACTAATGGGCAAAAAAGGAACTTTCCGTGATCTGGCAGACTCTCATCCTGTAAGTTCATTATGTTCTTTGAGTTTAATAGTGCATTTTCCATGCAATAATGTAATCTATATTTCAGTTAAACACAAAATCACTGTCAGAAGTGAAAGTGAAATAACCAGTGACCTGAGTGAAGAGTCTGTATTTGTTAAAATAAATTCATAAGCAATAAAACCTCTTGCTACATTTGGGTTGGAGGAGACAGAATTGTAGTGTCAATGAATAGGGCTCAGTATCAATAAAGTTTTGTTTTACTTTTTTACTGCATAAATTGCTAAATATTGCTAAGCATTATTAAACATAAGCAAGTATGTGTCTTCCCAAAGAGAGTTCTAAAATTAGGCTGTTTATAGCTATTTTTGGAGTTTCTATCAAAAAAAAGTGAAAGTAAGAGTAAACATGCAAAGGTGTGATACTCTTACTGGTTTTTGTCTAAAGCAAAAGACAGATGGGGCAGTTTATGAATATCCCTACAGTTAATGAATATTGTTATCAGAGCAGTGATCAGTGTCCGTCTTCCCACACCCATTCCCAGCCAGTGGCTGTACACAAGCAGTGAGCTGTCCATGTGCTTTATTAGATAGAGCACACAAGTGTGTGTGCAGGATGTCTTGGCCCTGCTCCACCTGCAATCAAAGATTACCAGTGGCTTCTCCTCATGTTGCTAGAGGAGTTGTTAGCAAGCTGCATTTTGTTTCAAACACTGGAACACTTCCCTTTTATAAGCAGTTGTACAAAATCTTCATCTTTTCAAAAAAGATTAGTAAAATAATATTGTCTAAAAAGAACTTGCCTTTCATTTTTGACAATGAGTCATGTGTAATCAAAAAAATATGTTATCTGGTCTGCTTTGCATTGCTACATACAACAGCATGCCAGATTCAACTAGTTTCTCTGTATAATGATGTTGAGAAATAGTGCCCCGACTTTCCTCTAACTTTTTTACATACTCAAAACTCTTTATGACAAAAAAAAGTGGATGTATTTCTATGGAACAGGGCAGTCAGGGCATTTCTTAATTTTTCTCCCCTGCCCTTATGTTTCTCCTCTAACACCTACGCTGATTCCTTTTAAAATAATCCTTTTTTAACTCTTTGTGTTCTCATATGACCTTAACACTTCAGAGCTTCTCAAACCCAAAATGAAATTCACAGTAGTCAAGCCTCCCAATGCTTTTTCTAATGCTGTAGAGGATGGAGAATAGGATGTTCACCAGCCCTCACCATCAATGGTTCCAAGTCCAGTGATTTTCAGTACAAGGTCCTTTTTAAAGATCCTGTAGAAAAATCAAAAACACACAGATAGTGAGAGGTTGAGGCTTACATGTAAACTTTCATGTTTCAGTTAAAACATTGAGGGAAAACGTATTTCTTCTACTTCACTATAAAAATACATTTGCACACAGTTGTCACTTTCACCTTTGCTTGGTATTCTTTAGCCCCTACACCTCTATCACAGTCAAATAATAGTTCCTTTTCTGCACAGTCTGTGATTTGTAAGAGAGTTTTGGGCTTTTCTTAAGGCATAGCAGGGAGGAGGGCTGGTTGCTCCTTGGAACAGAGCAAACTGTTACAGGTAATTTCAGATTCCACTTGGTAAATTCTGACCTAACTTGAGATTTCTTTTTTTTTTTTTTAATTTTTTTTTTGGTTCATAAATGTCTTCTTATGTTAAAGACTGCCCCATCTGTGTTGCTTCAGGATTACTTCCTAGTTGGTTTGGGTTTTAAATAAGAAATAGAAGATAAAAGCCTGCTGTCTGAATTTTATCTGATATAAAATACAGAGGTTTCTCTGATTTTTAACTCAAAAATGTTCCGCTTACTAGTGTAACATATTCTGGTTGCCTAAAGTAAAGACAGATTCAAAAGACTTAAAAGAAGATGTTATTAAAGGCTCTTAAACTGCAGGTCTGACCATTGCATTTTGGAAGATTGGTGGGTACTAAAGGCTCTTCTGAGGGAGTTATCCCTGATTGTCAGGTTTCTTTTTTATCTTAAGATCTTCTATTGTTTCTCTTTACAAATACTGAGCTTAGTAAACAATTGTTTGGACTGCTATGGGAGATTTTTAGGTGACTTGTGTCATAGAATATAACAACCCTTTTTCAAGGTGGGTGGTTTCATGTCTTCTTGTATTAGTGAAATCTTATCAAAGCTTGTTTGTGACAGATGTGTACTTCTTATTCTGTTAGGTTCTGTATCAGAGTTTGAGAGACTTACTAGAGTATGAAGGAAGTGTGGAAGATGATATGATGATAACGTTTCAAATATCTCACACGGATCTCTTTGGCAATCCAATGATGCATGATTTAAAGGAAAACGGTGATAAAATTCCTATTACAAATGAAAACAGAAAGGTACACTCAGCTTTTTAAACAGAATCTGTAGTTCTTAGATATACTGTATGTAGAATTATGTAGAACCCTATAAAGTAAAGGTTTGGTCTCACTTACAATTTTCAAGTTTAAAAGGCTTTTAAAATTGCCATAGCACAGTGTGGTTGTGAACAGAAAAGGTTTCTCTTAGAGGAAGCATCGATACATGTATACATAGCTTCTGGGTGGGATGTTGGACCTGTTTGAGCAGTATTTGGGACTTGTTCTTCTGTGTTGCTGAATAGAAGCTGAGCCCAGATAATCTGCATAGAATTACAGAGTCATATGTATTTTGGGGTCTTCTATTTTTGGGAGGCACTTCAAGTGGCATGTGTTGAAGCACTAAGTTTTTTTGGGGTTTATTTCCTTGCAGGAGTTTGTCAATCTGTATGCTGACTATATACTCAATAAATCAGTAGAAAAGCAGTTCAAGGCCTTTCGGAGAGGATTCCACATGGTGACCAATGAATCTCCTTTGAAATATTTATTTAGACCAGAGGAAATTGAATTACTTATTTGTGGAAGTAGGGTAAGAATTCTGAATGTACACTAGAGAGTGGAGCTTTTTTTTTTGATCCTAAGTATATAATTAGTGGTCATCTTTAAAAATATCATCTTCTTACAGAATTTAGATTTTCAAGCACTAGAAGAAACTACAGAATATGATGGTGGCTATACAAGAGACTCTCTTATTATTAGGTAATTTTTTCTAATTTTGTAAAGATAAAAAGCACTTTATCTGCTTTTTTCTTCATAATGAATTTAATATTGTGAGATTTAGTGTTTTTATAGTATTGGAGATGCAAATGTCTTGTGTAATTTCACTTTCCTCAAGTATTGTCATTAGAGGAGATGGTATAAGCATTGTTGAATCAGTATAATTCCTTAGGAAATAGGAATAATAAAATACCTGCAGAACACAGCCAAATTAATGTTTAAAGACAGTTAAACTGCAGTGTTTGGTAATATTTCTGATTTCTATTTCTGAATCTCATTTATTGGTAAGTACATTTTGAGAGTTTTGGTTTAGGAATGCAACTTGTAAACTTGATGTTAAGACTGATTAGAATTACTACACCTTCAAAGCTCAATTACTTTTGAAATTCTTATTTATACCAAAGAAAGTTCATGCTTTATTTACTTTTTGATTTCTTCCTTGATAGGGAATTCTGGGAAATAGTCCATTCATTTACAGATGAACAGAAAAGACTATTCTTACAGTTTACAACAGGCACAGACAGAGCCCCTGTGGGAGGACTTGGAAAGTTAAAGATGATCATAGCCAAAAATGGCCCAGATACGGAGAGGTAAAAAAAAAAAGAAAAATTCTACAGTTTACTTGTTTTTTTATAAATGAAAGTGAATTCTGTGCTTTTAAGTTATTAACCTAGTTAAATCTGAAAGTTGAATCTATAAGAAAAGTATATTTTTTTCAAATTCATTCTTTTTCGACTTGTATAATAGAGATGTATTTCTTTTGCATGTTCCAAACTCTGAATTCTTTTCTTGTTTGTTTTTTTGTCCCACAGGTTACCTACATCTCACACATGCTTTAATGTACTTTTGCTTCCGGAGTACTCAAGCAAAGAAAAGCTTAAAGAAAGATTATTGAAGGCCATCACATATGCCAAAGGATTTGGCATGCTGTAATAAGTATAACAAAAGGGATTAAAAAATGATGGTGATGATGTCCCTGTCCAAAAAGGCCATAAGATAGTGAGCTACAGTAGTCACCTGTGTTTGTGCCTCCCTTCTTTACTGGGGACATTGGGCTGGAACAGCAGATTTCAGCTGCTTATATGAACAAAATCTTTATTTTTTCTTTTAGCGTGAAAGTGTTACATATTCTTTCACTTGTATGTACAGAGAGGTTTTCCTGAATATTTATTTTAAGGGTTAAATCACTTTTGCTTGTGTTTATTACTGCTTGAAGTTGAGCCTTTTTGAGTATTTACAAGAAAACAAACTGTACTCTCCCAAGGAAAATATTGCCATCATTTGTAGACCATGTAACCTTCAAGTATGTGCTATATTTTTGTCCCTGTATCTAATCAAATCAAGAACTGTACTTTTTGAAGAGTTTGCTTTTGAAACTTGAAGTCTTGAAAAACAGTGTGATGCAATTACTGCTGTTCTAGCCCCCAAAGAGTTTCTGTGCAAAATCTTAAGAATCAATAAAGATGGAAGGGAGAACTTGGAATGTTAAATTGCAGCCTTGAGAACTTTACTTTAGTCACAGCACAACAATTAAAATTCATTTCACTATATGTTGTCTTCACATGTCTTGTAATAAACTGTGTTTTTAATTAGGAAACATTTCTTAGCATATGAAAGGGTAGAAATTTTAGTTAATTTTTTTTAAAAAGTTTACTGGGGAAAGTGCATTTTCTATTGAACAGCTTTAGAGTAGGGAGTGAAGTGTCTGGAAAAAAAGATAGGAAGTTTTTGCTATATTATAAACAAAGCATGTGGAAGTGCACTTAAAATGAAGTTTTATTCTTAATTGCCTATTATGTTGACATTTTAAATAGACAATCCAAAGTCTTCCCTACATGTTATGTCATCATCATTTATTTAACGAATAATTTTTCCTACCTATCAAGGCACATGATCAGTGTTGCACCATAATCTAAAGGGATGGCTACTGTATTTTAATCTCATCTAACAATAAGCAAAATTGAACAATATTAAACGTGAGGCCTACTTCATGTTGTACACTTCCAACCATTAAATAAACTGTTAGAAAGTACGTACTAAGGTTATGTTCATCTATTACATAAAGTATGCAGTAGGTTTTTAATTTAACTCTACAGATCATATCAGAAATAAATCCTTTACCTTTTGTAGTCTGTGTTTAATGTTAATTTCTCCTGTTGCAATATATGATGAAGGGATTATGCATTTGTAATTGCAGATGTAACTGGCATATCTCTTTTCCAATACAAGCTGCAGCGGGTGTGCAGAGCTGAGCTTGTGCCTTGACAATTGCTATAACTGGCTACTACCGATCAAACCCGTGACTGTGTGGAATTGGCATTAAAAGGCTTAGTTTTGAAATCATTGGAAAAAGAAAAGATGTCTTTCAGGACTATTTTAATAAATTCTTTCTAGTAATAGAAACAGACAACTGTTATGTAACTATGATGCTGAATAAAACAATGACCTTTTTTCACCATGGTTCAGCGAAAAAGAAAACAAGTTACTTTCTTACTTTGATAAATTAGATATTAAATCGTTTGATTAGAAATTGTTGTAGTACTGCATAATTTGAGGTTTGCAGGTACGGAAAACTCTCCGGAAGTGAACCGTAGTGATGTGGGGTCCAGCGATGTTCCCCTCTCAAATTCAAGCCAATGCCAGATGGCCTGGACACGTGGGACTGAAACTCACTGGGGAGGGTGAGGTGCTTGTCTGTCTTCTGGCCTCTGATCTCAGAGGTGGCCCTTAGGACCTGCTCTCTTGTATGTCCACTGTGTATGTTCCTGAAGAAGAAAACACCAGATGCCCTACCTCTCAGTGTAGGGTGGTTGACAACAGTGCCTCCTGAGCTCTTCAAGTTTGGAGCAACTTTCACTGTAGCTGGTAAGAACAAGATTTGCCAAGTGCCTTGAGGCGCTTTGCTACAAGCGTGAACACATCATGATACTGCTGTGTGGTATGTACTGTCTCCACAGCCTAATGCTGTTAAGCTATATCCCTGTAACTCTTCTTATACTAATTTAGCTGTGGTTTGTGGTTACACCTGGCTGACAGGTGTATGTGATTCATGTTGGGGTTTTTTATATAGGTCTGATAGCTGTGCAGACAGCATAACTGGATAGCAATACAAAGTTCTCTAACTCAACTGTTGACATTGTAAATATGCTCTTTCTGTTTTCCTTTAGCATTAAGATTAAAATAATACATAATTGCATTGGCCTTCAAAAGCATAAGTTGTTTTTCAAGGAATAATTTTCAGGTAAGATATAAGTACTTCATGTTTGACTAGTTTCTCATGTAAATATATACTGCCTCCCCCCAAACACCACTGCATTGAAACCTGATCTCCTTAGTGCTGGTATAAGTGCACTAGTTGTTCAGCAGCACCAGTTGATAAGGTTTAAAATAAATAAACATTGAAGTCTTGTAGCTGCAGGCTGCATTTCTGCCCTACAGAAGTTTCAGCCAGCATTCTGTTGTTTGAAAGGGAAAATGCCATTTTAAGTTTGGTTTGATTTGGGTTTTTTTCTGGGCTCTAGGCACACCTGGAATGTCTTTCACAGTGTCTAGCAAAGTTTAGGTCTAGAAAACTTGGAGACTTAAGTGCACTAATGTGTCATGGAAATACCTCTCTTGAGTGAGACAGAAGATTCCTCTTCCAAGGCAGTAGTCTGATGCCAGTGTGGTGGTGCTCTCTCCACAGGGTGTCTTCAATATGTTGACAAGAAAATATTTTGGACATCTCAGCACTGCGTCATTTGACAAGTGAAAAATACCTCTTCGAGTATCTCCTTCTGCACCCTAGTAGACTGCCAGGATGTTTCCAGCCTTGGTGCAAAGGGGCCATCAGGCTTCCACCTGCGTTTTATACAATCACAAGCTTCAAAAATTACGGTAGTGCAAGAAAAGAAGTAGTGCACTGAAAAGAATCATCTTAATGTGGCACTTTTTCAGGTTTAATTAGGAGTGAAGAAGCGGTTTTGTTTAGCTCTGGAGGTATGTTAGCACATTGTGCTGCGTAAACGGAGCATCACCTTTTAAAAGATGAAAGTTTTTGCTTCTTGCTAAAAAGATTTCAGGATCAGCCATCAGGAGTGAGCATAGTTCAGTTAACTAAGGAATTGTGTTTTGTGAACTTCTCACTGGGCTTGTCTTCCATTTGACAGGCAGCAGCCTGAGACAGGATGGTGGCAGCCCAGGGGACCCCCTCCAACCTTGCATTCTGAGGAAAGCTGATGCTGGAATGGGCTGGAAATGGGCCCGGGGCTCCAAGCAACTCCGTGTTACAGTAGTCAGTCCATGCCTCTCATCCAACAGTGGCTTCACTGCTGAAGCAGGAGCTTCCTATCACATCTGACACCACACAGGTGTGATGGACGTGGGGGGCTTAGCCTCCAGGGAGCTGCAGTGTGAGCTGCCCAGGTGCCTGCAAGGGCTTCTGCTCTGTGGAGCAGGGAGTTGGACACAGGTTTCCATGCTGCTGATGTTCCAGAAGAGGACAACCCCCACATCCTCAGCTTTAAGGTGTTTCCCTCACACTGTTATAGCCAGTGACCTCCAGGTAAATTTTTAATCTCACAAGAGGATTAAAAATTTCCTGCTTGTCTCAAGAGTTCTTACGATGAATATGAATTGGGTGGAATGTTTGAGCTGTGCCTTATTTATTATGCAGAAAAACGCCATCATTTCAGCATGCAAGATGGAGCAGGAATTTCTTCCAAGTTTAGCTATTCAAAATCAAGCTTTTCCTAACAAGAGCTGAGTTTATTATGCTTAGTCTGAGTCACAAGGGTTTGTGTTAAGTTACTTACAGTTCTTGTTCATAGTTGAAAGTTCAATTAAATTGTCATAAAACTCATAAGAGCATCAGGGACTTAATAAAGTTAATTTTAAGACATTCAGTTTTATACTGCATCATGGAAGGGACACTACTTTAGAAATAAGAGTTGATACTGGCATTAGTCTTTAGACAGGACATTTCTTACCCAGATGAATTCATCTGGAAAACCATGAAATATCATTGTATTTTTCTCTAGTGCTCCCTCTGAAGATGTCTTCAGCTGTTGATTTTTATTGTTCTTCTTCATTAACCAATTAAAAAGTGTGTGGGAAGGCGGTTTTAATTGCAGATACACAAGTGTAGTTTTGTTCTGTTCTGCAGCATTTTTAGGATACATCAGGAGAGCGATTCTGATAAATAACTGAAGTTTGCCTAGTGTGTTTGTGTTTATGGATGTCTTGCTCAATATGTATCCTGTGTTGGGATTGCTGTGTGGGGAAATGTCTTAAGAGACAAGGACATTGGAGATGCAATGGAGGGTGGGAATCATTCTATTGTAGGACAATGAGATTGCATTAGGAACACCTACATTATTTTGCTGGGTAGGTTTCTGCATAGTTTTGAGACTTAAAAATTGAGATCAGAGCCGACTCTGAAAGTCAGACAGCAATTGCCGGAGTTAGACTTCTGCCCTTGGAAGGACAGACAGCACAGCTCAACTACAAACAGCTGCATGTGCAGGGATCCTGCTGCTCCTGCGGCTTTGGCTCACGGCTTGGACTGACCAATGTCAAGCCAAGATAAAAAATGCAGAGATTTGTGACTCAACCGTTACATGCAAAGCTGACATGAAGCATTCTTGTTAATGTCACTGAAGGCTCTGGTGTGTCTGCTGTGCCGCCGGGGTCATGTACAGAGAAAATCCCTTAAATCTGTCTTCCCACTGCATCCTTCTGCTTCCAGACCTGTATAGGACAGCAGTGTGAGTAACAGTGCTCAGGAGTAACTGGCTATGAAATGGCAACTAGTTGAACTTTCCTGTTTCATGATTTGAGCTGCCATACATACATCATGTGTTGCTACCTTTGATTTAATATTTCCCTTTGCAAGCACTCTGAGCAGCAAGGGGTAAAGATCAGGTGAGCCAATATGTTAAAATTGAAGGGGTTTTGTTTCCTAATAGAACTGATTTTAATAAAAATGGGAAACTTGGCACAAGAACGTTTCTAGATAAAAGAGTGTTTTGAAAAGAAAAATCTCCTTTGGGCCATGCACCCTGCTTTTTAATTTTTATCATCTTTGCATGAAGAATACTATGAATTTTGTAGCAAGCCACCTGAAATAAAACAAATGACGTTTTGGCTTTGCCAGTATGGGTACTCCAAAACAGACCTCTTTGTGAGCATCTGATAAGGGTTGCTCTTGCACTGGTTTCTTACACCTTGAATCTCTCTGGGGAGGGTCTCATTCCCAAACTAAAATCCCCAAGAGGGTGATATCCTTTCTAACAAAATTCCTGTCTGGCTGATTTGGTGTAGGGCTGGAGCCCCCAGGCTCTGCTTTTTGCCCTAGCTGTAGTGGCCAGCAGCCAGCCTGGGTGAGAGCATTGTTCTTGTGCCAGGAGTTGTTCCAGACAGCATTCTCAGGCCTTTCAGAAGCAATCCTGCTCCAGACCTGCAGCAGTTTGGACAAGCAGAGTTATCATCCAAGACAATTTTCTTGCTAGCTTTGATTTTGGAGGAGAAGGATTTCTTCTGTTGCCACCTTCAGAGGATGGGTTTAGTCCCTTCTTTCTCTTTGGTGCTCTTGGCTTCTTCTGCAGGACAAGGGCTGGCCTGGGGCCAGCACTTTTGGACACCACGTCCTGCTGCAGCCCAGCAGTGGCACTGGGGGCAGCTGGTGGCAATGATTTGCCTGCTGTCTCCAAGCCTTACTGCTGCAGGGCTGCGGGTGGTAAAAATGGGCTCTTTCAGCAGTTTCTTCCTGGCATCTGCAAGGTGGAAGCCTCCAGCAGCCATACTCGGCTGTTTTTCACCTTTCCTCTGGGAATCTTCGATCCCGAGGATGATTGCAGCCTCTGGGGTCTCCTAGTGCCTGACGGCAGCATCAGTTGGTCTCATCATCTCCTCGGTTTGCTCTGAAATTTTCCCTTCACCCTTCCCACGTGAGACTGAAGCTGTGTAGGACTAAGCCCCATATGGAGTAGGCAGCTCTGCTGTGCTGCACAACAGGTCTGCTCTCAGCACTGGCAGTGGTTGGGGAGAGGGAACATGCCCTGCTGGAGTCATTCCTGTCACCATTGGTCTGGCTTGGGCCCCTTCTGGCCACCAAACTAAGTGTAAATCAGTTTAGAAAACTCTACAGAGGCTCCCCTGTCTGCTTTCTCTCTCTGGCTGCAGATTGCAGCACCCCTTCTGTACCAGCCTCCCTTCCCCTGTGACAGGAAGCTGAGCAGCTTGGGGTGACTCCCTCACCCAGCACATCTGTCACCCCTGCTCTTGGCTGTGGGTTTGAACTGCCAGTAGCTGCCCCAAGGTGCTGCATGGCTCTTTTCTCGCTCCTTTTCTTCCTCACTGCACTCGTCCTTCTTTGGCTGCCAGTGCTCACGGCTGGTGCAGTCAGGTTACGGCAATGAAACTGTCAGCCTTGAAGCCCTGAACTGGATGTGTTTCTCCTTGGTGCAGCTGCTCTGTCAATCTGCCTTGAGCCAAGAGCCTTCCCTGTGCTGTCAGTGCTCAGGTTGAACTATGCACAGAGAAGCCTGGCTGTGGCTGACAGGATCAATGAGCTGTGGTCATAATTGATGTGTTTGGAAAGGCAGTAGGTGCTTTGCTAGAAAACCTCTGCAGCTTTGGGCTGCTAGACATAAGCTTTTTTCTTGACCTTGATGCAAGTGTGGTCAGAGGCAGCTGTTATTGCAAGGAGATGAGCCATTGGGTTTTCAATAGTCAGAACTTAAAAATCTCACCTCTGGATTATTTCCTTCACTGAGAGTACCTAAAGCTGCTGCTGTAAGAGAGGCTTTCCTGTGCCAAGCATTGGACCTGTGAACAAGCAGCCCGAGGACTTAATTTAAACAGCCTAAATCTACAAGTAATCTGAAAACAGTGGGAATCCCACTGCAGGAAGTTGGATGAATTATCTGCACTATTCTGCAAGTAAAATATTTGTACTTTGATGAGGAACTGGCAATTGGTTCTCCTAATAAGAGTAGATCTTTACAGCACAGTTGGTTTGACTCATCAGCCCCGGAGACAGGCTACACAAAAAAAAAAGTATTTTTGTGCTTCTCTGTCTCCTTCTCTGAAAAGGCAAGTAGTGCCTGTGGGTTCTTGCCATGCTACTCACCTAAAGGGGCTGTTCAGGTGTGACTGCTGTGGGGTGGCTCCCCTTCCAGGGCAATGAAGGAATATAACTGTTGGCAATAACAGAATGGTTTGGGGGTTTTTCCTTGTCAGGAAACTAAAGAAACAATGTATTAAAACAGACGAAAAGCTAAGAAATTAATAGCTATTCATCAAGCTGCCCATTGCTCTGGAATACAGCTGTGCTTTCCTGATTTTCCATGTTAGTATTCTTCAGTTGCCCTCTTATAGAAAGGTTGCCACCACAAACGTTAAGGAAAGAAAAATGAAATAGCATCCATTAGTAAATTCCTTCCATGTTTCTGCACTTCTGGTTTTAGTACTCTACCCCGATTTACCTGTACAAATAAGACAAGTCTCTGTTAGAACTGTATAGTGTCCTCCTCAGCCTCTTGGGCAGACAGCCCATGGAAGCTGAGCCATTGGTACTGCAACCTGCACTCTGCCTGCAGGAGACCAGGTGATGTCCCAGCTTCTGATGTAGGAAATCTGAGACCTGCTGCTGCTTCTGGAGTAAAGCTAATGTTTGTGTTCATCCTTAAATAACTGCTTAAAGAGTGCAAGCCTTTCCTCCTCCCTCCGCTCCTAGGATGTGGAATAGGGAGGATTGCGAAAACAGAACAGCAGAACAGTATTTGCTGCAGTGAAGCTGCAAGGGCAGTTGGCAGCAGCAAGCCTCAGTCCTTGTGAGCTGGAAATGATTGCAAAATCTGAATTTCGGAAACAAAAGGCCTGACTATTTTCAGCCCTAGAGCTTGTTCCTCAGGGCTTGTGTGTTTTTCCCTCCTCAGGCATCCTTCTTGTGCTCTGGACTGTGAATGGGGCTTGGGAGGAGAGGGGAGTCCCAGACTGATGGCTTCCCTCAGGAAAGCTGCCACAACTGAAATCTTGCTCTTTAACTGCGAGTACTCTTGGCAGATCCATTTAGTGCATAATTCGTTTTGCTCTCAGGGATACATGAGGGGTTTCTGCAAACGCTGAATTATGTAGACAAGGGTTTGATTCTTTCTGTTTGTTCCAGGTTGGAAACATTAATAGAAGAGCTGGGGGACCTCGAAGCCAAGTGCAAATGCTGTCATCTTGCAAATCTTGAGGGTGAAGAGCAGCTCTCCTTTAGTCCGCCTGTGTCACCTCACTGGACAACCTGGCCTAGGTTTGGCCTATGAATGTATCATCCTTGGTATCAGCAGTGATGCAGACACGAGTGTGTCTTCCAAAGCTGGCAACACACAGACCAGCTCAGAGAAAGCACTAACGCTTTTGTGGGGGAAAGGACAATGAGCAGTTTGGTTTTTAATGTAAAGTAGAGCCCTCTTATTGTACATTTATAAATATTTGGCAGGAATGAAACTCTAAAACTGATGCCTTGGAGAGAAGAGTTAAAAGCATAATTGTACCTTCCCTGGGCTGTTTCTGAAGAAAGCTGCACTGTCAAGCAAATCCCAACCCTCAGCTGTACAAATACATGAGCTGTTTTGCTGTCACTGCTACTTCTGAAGTACAGTTCATTGAATTTTCCAGGGTAGTTTTCTGCTGTAAAAACTGTAAAGTAAAATAATAGTAGGGAATAGTGGGGAATGAGGGTAAAAGGATGGGTTAAAAGGAAGGTGAGAGCACTTCAGAGAGGACCAAGGCTGGAATCATTTGCTGTCAGAGTACAGGGTCCGTGGCTTGAGAGCCTTTCCCTGGAAAAGCCCACTCCAAGCAGGAGCTGGAGCATGGTTTGCAATTCCACCACCTTTCCTCTCCTTTTGCATGTGGAACAGCTGTTCAAACGTCTCAGACTTTGCCCATCTGGTGTCTCACTCAGCACAGGCAGTTTGGAGCAGCAGTACCAGCCCATGGCTACCCACTTAGCCCCATGTGAAGTGAGTGCTGTGGCCATTAAACCTATTTCTTAGATACAGGGCCTATGTTCAAATGAGCACTGCCTTGTTCCGTGCTTTCTCTTGGGGCAGGATTGAAGGACCAGCCCAGCCCAGTCTGTGCCAGGCAATTTTTGGTAGATGACCTGTGTGCGAGTAGCAGAAAGCTGCACACACTTATTTCTGCTAGACAAGACATTGTCCCTGCTGTGCCACCCTGCCTGGAGCTGGGAAGGGGGAGACAGGTGGCAGCAGCATGAAGAGCCTGGCAGGCTCTGCACCCCATGGGACCTGGCACCCCTTGGGCAGTGGGATAATGGTCAGGCTCTTGTGCCTGTGTGGTATCTGCAAACACAGGGATGGTGTCAAAACTGGGCCCACGACTAAAGCTGTGTGCCAGCTGCCCTGCAGTGAGGGGAGACCACCATTCCCACTTGATTTTCTGTCACTTCGGATTTTCCGGGCCATGTAATGTTGACATGATCAAAGTCTGTCATGAAACACTAAAATCTAGAAGGATATGGATAAGAGAAAACACAGAGTTGCTTGAACAGTACTCAAAATATTTTAATGTACATGTTGTAGCCACATTAAAGAAGAGGAAAAAACATCTTACAGAGATGAAAGACATCAAAGGATGTGATTTCATCATGCCAGAAGCTGTATGTTTCAAAGTGACTGAAGCCAATAGCATCAAAATGCTCTTTTTCTGGCATATGAAAACCAGATCAAGAGGCACAGAAAGGGAAGAGCAAGCATGTATTTAATTGACAGATTAGGCAGTCCTGTGTTTGTAGGGTTTTTAAACAGGTATAAATTTGATATAAAGAGTACTTTGAACAGTTTTACTCATATATACATAGTGGGTTGGAACAGCTGTGCTATGTTGGGTAGATAGGTATTTACAGAGAATGATGACTGATGGAGAACATGTCGATATGCACAAAACCCCTACCAGATACCAGGTGGGTTTGAGTCACACAACAGTGAATGTCAGCCAAGGCGAGTGCAGTACCCACCTCTGTCACGAGGTTAAAGTTGCAAGTTGAGCAGCCTGTGATGGCACTGTCGGTGCTCACAGGGGTACCCTGCAATGAGCCCAGCTCCTTAATCGCCCTGCCTGCCTCTGGGTGGGACCAAGGCCACTACACTCCTGCCAAAACCAGCCTCTCACAGCTCCCCCATTTCTCTCAAGCCCTTAAAGAAAATAAGGACAAGATTCAGCTGATGGACCAATACTCCTGAGTGCCACTGGCCACATACAGATCTTGGCTACTTTCCAAACCACTTGTTACCATCAGTGGATATTTTGGTAATAGCGGTTAAGCCCAATTTAGGGAAGATCCGTAAGTGTAGTTGGCTTCTAGTCTAACAGTAACAGGAGTTTAGACATGGGCCATGTGTGGACATTACTACCCCGTTGTCCCTTTGCCAGTGTTGTTCGCAAAGCCCCATTCCTTAATCGACGACAGATTTGTGTCCCTCACCAGGCTCAGAAGTGTCAATAGAAGGGGAGAGCTGCTTGCCTTGAGACGAGGGCTTACTCTGAGCAGTAGTACTCAGTTTAACAAAACTGTCTCTTTTATTCCAGTACCACCCAGTTACACCACCCTCTTCTCAGTGAGTTTCTCACCAATTTTCCAACAGGCCATCAATCCCAGATGCTGTTGTAAGTCAGGGCTGAAGACAACTAAAAGTCAGAGCACTGCCCTTAATAATACCTAATGCCACTGGAGGATCCCATGCCGTACATGCTGAATAGCCTCTGTTACTCCATACTTTTCAAAAGCCAGTGAGATACAGGAGGATGAAAGTAACATAGGGAAAGCTGCATGACAGCAAAATACTGTACAGCAAAAAATGAGAGCTAGTATCTTTTGCATTCTCCCTAACTAATGGAAATATGGTAATGTGAAAACTATTCTGGAGAAAAGATGGCAGTACACAGCAAAGGGAGATGGAGTAGACATCTTTAGAAGAAATAAAAAGGAAGAAAACAAAGGCCTAAGTGAGTGGAATGACTCTGCAACACAGGGCTTGTTCTCCCTGCCTTGCAGAAACCCTGTTGTGGGAGCAAGCTGCCTGGCAGGCAGGGAAAGCCTGCCCTGCCAGCCCATGGGATTTCTCAGTAGCCTCCCTCGGGGACTGCCCACTTGCCAGGGAGTTCACTCAGCACCCTACGTATGGGAGCTGCACGCACCAGGGCCCTCTTTTCTCTTCCCAGGTTCAGTGAAGCCGTATGGCCCCAGACACCTTCGACCAGTGAGCTTTAGGGGACTCCTTTCCAAGTGTGGGTTTTACCAGTGGGGATGGAACTGGGCTAAAAAAAGCAGAAGGGAGGATCCCCCACTCTGGCCCCTGGTAAAGCAGTTGCAGAGCAGCAAAGGCTGTCACAGACCCTGCCAGAAGGGACATGAATAAGCACTGCTACTCTGTCAGCATGGTCCTTTGTGCAGAGCCCAGCTCATTAGAGAGAACCAGACTAAAGCATCTGGATGCACGGCTATTCCATACACATGCAGGGTGCACTGCAATGGCCAGGTACCTGACACTGCTTAGCTGTCATCCAACTGTTTGCACAGATTGTGAAGGAACAAAGATTTTGAGAAACCCAGACATCCATCCATGCATTTAAACAGCTACTAAAGTAGCAAGTTAGAGCAGGGTACCCTATAAATATTTTTTAAGCTCTTAGAAAAAAAAAAATTAATCCCTTCTACTTCAAGTACAATGCCTTCTCAACGCATGATACACAGGAAGAGACAATGTGTCAAGACCCACAGGTACCAAACACAACAGATATTCTGAGCATGACTTGTAAGAAACCCACTCTCAGTATGAAAAAGTACCCAACTGCCAGACCAAATCTCCCCCAAGAAGAAGGTGACAGTGTTCTATTTAAAAGAAAATACTGCTTCAGTTAAAAATGCTAAAAACCATTGAGTTCATATAAAAATAATTATGTCTATATATGCACACACATATTTACATACATTTATGGCTTTCAGTGCTTCAACTTTCTCCAATAAATGAGGAAATATAAATACTCCATTACTGCTTTTTCTCCTCCTCAGGTTTTTCAGCCTCTGCTTCTGCAACTGATAAGTTGCCACTACCATATTTTTTCACTCGGGTTTCTACTCTGGCAAGTCTCTGTTTCACCTTTTGTTGAGCTGAGGAGTATTCTGCCAAGAGCCTCGCAAACCTAGTCTGCAGCGTATCCAGAGCTACTTCAAGTCGTCCTATTTTTTCTTCCAAGTCTTTTGGGTCAGCTCCCGCTTTTGCTGCCTCCTCATCTATTAAATTGTCTTTCATCAGAATTTGACGTCCCTTCTCTTCCAGAGCCTTTTTGGCTTCTGGATATTCTGTGAGGGCTTCCATTAAATCATCCTTAGACAAGCAGAACAAATCAGAATAACCAATACTCCTAATGTTGGCTGTCCTCCTGTTGCCAGATTTGCTACCTTTGATGTTTAGGATGCTGATTTCACCAAAGTAGCTGCCATCACTTAGGACTACAAATTGGGTTATGCCATCATCCGCCACCACAGCCAATTTTCCCTCTTTGATAATGTACATTTCTCTCCCAATATCTCCTTTTTTGCAAATGTAGTCCCCAGGACTGAAGACTGTAGGTTTCAGTTTCAGCACCAGCTCAATGAGAAGTCCAGCTTCACAATCCTGGAATATACGCACTTTCCTCAGCGTGTCCAAATGGACATTGATGGCAATTTCAGCTTTCAACTTGTCAGGCAGATTTTTGAGAACTTCCTTCTCATCCACTGTTTTCTTGTTGGTCCAGAGGTAATCAAACCACTTAATAACCCTGGCTTCCAAATCCTTAGTCACTTTTCGGAATTGCATGTACTGTTTAATGGAATCCACTTTGGCCTGGAACTCTGCCCTGGAAGCATTCATGTTGGAAATCATGGAGCCGACGTTACCAACAATGGTAGCAAAGATGAGCACGCCCACCAGGAAGTCGATGACCACAAAGAGATACTCCTCGTCTTTCACAGGGGGCGGTGTTTCTCCGATGGTTGTCAGCGTGAGGGTCGACCAGTACAGGCTGTAAATGTACTTCCTGGACAGGCGCGCGTACTCCGGAACGGACACGTTGGGATACACCCAGGAGTCGGTTCCAAACCCGATCATCTTCGATATCGCAAAGTAAATACACGCATTCCAATGGATGATGATAAGAATGTATAACACGAGATTGCCGATACGGAACATGTTCGGATAATTTGTCCTGGTCTCAGTACGGTCAAAAAACTCGAAGAGCCGTGCTATCCTCAGCAAGCGGTTAAATCGGAGTTCAGGGTAGTTCAAACCAAGCTTGAAATACGCCAGGTCCGTTGGCACAAGAGACAGGATGTCCAGTTTGAACTGCATAGTGCTGGTATAGTGTTCTCGTAATTTCTTCTCGTCCTTAACTAGCAAGCCTTGTTCAAGGAAGCCTTTGGAGAATTAAAAAGATTTGACTTGTTAGAATAAAAATACCATCAACAGTAGTGAGTGACTTACATTTCAGACCTGAGAATGTTAAAATTTGTACTGTTATGCCTACAGACATTGATACACTATGAGGTCATTTAATTGCATATTTAAATGTTTCAATCAAGTTTCAAAGCTGATATATAATGATTAAGAACAAGGACTCTATTATCACCACAGTGCTCCCTGAGGTTTTCCACTCTGTTCTGGGACAGCTGTACCTTTTTCTTGTAAGTATCTTTGCAAAAAAAAAAAAAGAGGGAGATTCAAGTGTCTAATTTTTCATGAATCATTGGCATGAGTCACAACTAAAGTTAAGCAAGTATTAAGCAATTGTGTATAAAATAGGAGTATTTTTATAGGTATTTTTAAATAAATACCAAGAATACCAAACTATAATGGATTGTTGGAAACTTTTTCCAAACAATATAGATGTCCTTGAGATAAAGAAATAGTTACCTCCCTCCCTGAATCATGTTTTTCCTCTTGTGTCCAATGTTAAAACTGACAGGATTTTCCTGGGTTTGCACTTTTTTGTGTTTCTAGTGAGAGAGCTACTAAGTGGAATTTCACACATCAATATTTCTTCATTCCAAAGACTTTGAAAAGTATTAGATTAAAAAAATTTATGAGTAGACATAAACTGCAGTAAGAGACCTTCACTGCAGACAGTACAGCCACAGTGCTCTTTTGTGCCTCTGAGAGCATTAAAAATGTTCCACGAGGAACAGTCTATGCACTGCAATATACTTGCTTCAATTGCAAGTGGAGATATCCAACTGTCGGCCCACTGGGCCACTCAGGAGAGAAAGTCCACTGAGAAAAAAACAAAGCATTCCCTGTATATCCAGGATTATCACATTTTATTAATCCCTTAGCAATCTAAAGTTTTCTCAGGGAAGTATCTGGTGAGGAACACCAAGCTGCATTTCCTTCTGCCCGACACAGCACGGCTGTATTTCTGGAATGTGTGGTATATCTGTAAATGCCTCATCTATTTGTGTGTATCTGTGAATCTGCATCTGCAAGTCGCCATCAGTTTGCAGATCCAAACAAGTGGTTTGGATCTGCAAACTGATGGCGACTACAAATGGAAGTAGTTCCCATGCTATGCATGTGTTGCCTCCCAGAAAACTGCTGAAAAAGCTGGTCAAATATGCCCTTTAGTTATACAACTAAACAGAAAAGCTGGCTAGACTGATGAATTTCTGATACACAATTATGAAAAATAACTTTGAAAACACCTTCCTCCTGAAAGGAGATAAAATCTCGCTGCTTTCTGTTCCCTTATGGAACGAAAGTCTTTTAGTAAAACCTTTTGAAAGCATTAGAACACAGGGTATGCTACACACTACCAGCTACTGACACATGAATCTTTTCTGTTTCACAGCGCACAGTCACCAAATAGGTGAAACGCAGTCCAACTGGTCCTGCAGCTAGACAGAAATGCACCATGGAGAAGCTGATGATCAGAGTAGTTGTGGGGCTACCCAGATCTCAGTTCAAAGGCAGATCCTGCCCTCAGGCAGCAGGAAGTCACACTCTTCCCCAAAGGCTTCCAGGGCAGATGGACCTTGCAGGCTCATAGGAAAAGGCAGCAGGCAAAGGCAGAGCCAGGAGGGACTGTTAAGAGAGTCGACAAAGATTTTGCCACCTCAAAGAAGCAACTTCTTTCTTGGAGTGCCTGGAACTGCAGCAGACACCCACACTGAAGCATTCAGGAGATGGATCCAGCAATTCTGCAGTTGCAAGCCAGGCCTGCAAATTCAAATTCCAGCCAGGCTTTAACAGTCTTATATAATCATTATCAGGACAACCCATGGAAATTTATAACTTGCCTTGCCTGGACATGCCTAATTTCTGCTCTATTCTCTCCCTTTACAGTAACAGATACAACTGCAGAAGCTAAATTTAGTTGGCACATTTGACATTTTAACTACACAAAGAAGATGAAGCCCCCCCCATCCTGCCCCAAATACAGCAGTATTGTGATTTAGGCTGGTACCTGAAACTGACTTTCCTGTCGAACAAGGTACTTGCTAAGTTTAAGGATTTGGCTTGCCATGAGTTGTGTGCTTCCCACATGACAGCAGTTTTAGCCTGTCTTGTAATTACATTCACAACTTGTCACCAGCCATAATTAACATCAAGCTGTCAGCACAACTTTAAATAAATAAATAGATAAAATTGATAAGATGTTAAAAATCAAAGATTTATAATTACTCTCACTTTTTTAATGACCAGTGCTGTTTTGGACCCTTTCAAGGGATGTTTTGAGGCTGTCTCTGTACCAGTGAAGAGAATGAGACAGGAAATGTTTTCTGGCTCAAGACTAGCTACCATGACAGCTTCTATTCACATTTAAGTTCTTCCAGGCCCCTCCAAAAACACCACCATGAACAACACCTAACCTCTGCTGTCCTCCCAGCTGTGCCCAGACACCAGGTGCTCGCTGGCATGGACCAAAGTGCAAGCACCAAAGTGCATCAAGGACTATTCAGCAGCTTGGTGATATGGATCATTGTATGTCGCTGCTTAGGCCTATATTACAACCTTGTCCAGTTTAAAACAGATACCACTTTAAGGTCAGAATCTCAGCCTGCCTGGATTACAGAAACAGGGACAAGAAGTTGAAGAGAACCACTTCACACATAGCATGGCACAGGCCCCACAGATCCTCTGGGTTCACACTTCCTCCAGGAAGGCAGGACCTGAGCAGGGGTTCCCAGGTTAACCCTATCCCATCACCAGGCAGCTGGAAACCCAGCCAGGGAAACCCAGCCAGGACCTTCTAGAGGCTGCAAGAAGCACAGCTGGTGGCAGAGGGGCTGCACTGCCTGTTCCAGGTGTAGGACCACAGACTGAAGTCTGAGACAGGTGCCAGGTCTTGCACTTGACCAACTCAATAACCACTTCTGACCAGGATGCTGCACAGCTTGGTTAAGAAAACCGCACTTGTGGGGTGCAGTTGGTTTCCTGCCCCAAGTGCCCTATTGTCCCTTCCCCACACAGCCTGTTACAGTGGCTATTCACTCAGCATCTGGCAGGCCTGTTACTGACAGAACTGAATTTACAGACAAGTGAAGAGCAAGTGTTGGAATGTCCAGTCTTAAAAAAATTCAAACTGATCAGACATTTCATCTTCCCAAAGCGTCCAGTGTTGCGTTCTGACAGGATATTACAGTGGTCAGACCCCACAGGGGAATTTTTGTTTCCACCCTTTATATACAGGCAGCATTTGAAAACACTGTAAAATCCCAGAAAGACTCACCTGTTCTGAACCTGATGAGTGTGTCAAGAACATAGATAATATCAGATATATAATCCAAGAACAGCCACATTTTAATATGGTCCATTTGTAGCTCATCAAAGCAGGCTCTAAAGAAACAAAGATTTAAAGAAAAAAATTAGGCCAACTGCATAAGCAGAGTACTTGCATTATGTGTCCTAACAGCATGTTCATGCACATTTCTGGAACAGAAATATTGCAGGCAGCGTATCTCCATGCCCAGACATCTGCACACTGGAGCTAGGTCCAAACAGACACCAGGTTCTTTCAGAATTCAAAGGTGTTCTGGAGAGGAATAAAACTCAAACACATATATGCCACACAAGTGCACTTATGGAGGATTACATATATCCCTACAATTAAAACTGCATCAGATTTCACACAATAAGCATCTCCATGAAGATAATTCCCAAATAAAAGATTTGTTTCTCAGTGGCAAGCTGTCCTCATCTCTCCCTACCATCTTACACAGTGTAAGGAAACCACTTCCACAGCCCTCCATCGCTTTGACTAAAACTGATTTCCACATTCTACCATGGAAAATAAATACTCGAGTTAAATCTTACTGCCCTTCGAGCATCCAAAAGAGGCATTATATGAATTTAAGAGGCCCCACCACTTCCCGCATCCCTCCCTTCTATTGTCTCCTGGGTGATGGGAAGCCCTCATCCCTGGCAGCGCTTAGGGAGCCAGCTGTAGTGGCCAGGACACAGCTCAGCCGCCAGCCAGCAGGTGGCACACAAAGGCCACACCAGCGCTCATGAGGATGCTCATGGCAAGTTACATCCACCTGCTTTTAGACAAAAAGGGGAAAAAAAATAAACACTGGCCATCTACTCCCAGTGGTACACGTACCATATATCCCTAAGGGTATATGAACTGTAAATCTTCTAGGTAAGTCACCCAAAAGATACTGCAGGGAGATAAGAGGGTGACTTACACAGGAAACATAACAATTGAAATGTAAAATTGTTACTAACTAAAATGCATACCTGCACACTAGC
The DNA here is from genome assembly GCA_013397865.1 of Struthidea cinerea. NCBI lineage: Eukaryota > Metazoa > Chordata > Aves > Passeriformes > Corcoracidae > Struthidea > Struthidea cinerea. The sequence goes on from VZTI01000239.1 coordinate 2,927,419, forward strand.
ATACACCAGTTATAGAACACGGGTGCTGCAACTATGGTCAGCCAGTTGTAGTACAGATTGCTTGAAGGATCTATCACAAAGACCTCCTTTTTCTGCCTGAAAAGCAAAACATGTAGATTTACACTGAAAATGTAAGCAAGCAGCCTGCTGGATCTCCCTATTCTTGAGACTGCTCATTTCATCATGAACTCACAGCCGCCTGAGAAGAGAAAGTATCCATGCAGGCAGTGCAGATTAGATACCAGGGAGACCATCTGACAAGCTCTATTTCTTTGTTCGACCCAACTTTGGAAAAAGTAAGTAAGAGTGGAAAGAAAAGCACAGACATTCATATCGCCCAGGCTGAAACCCACAGCCTTCCGTTTTAAGCCCCACAATGAAAAAAAAGTTAATTGTTAAATGTTTCTTATCATCACTCTGGTGAGAAGGTTACCTTTCATTGCTAGAAAAAGAGCCTTCCTTTACAGGCTAATTTTTGATGTTTAGCAAATTCTATTATGGAAATGACTGTATAAGCATGCATTTGAACATGTAAAACACATATGTATTCAAATACATGTCTGCAAAGGTAAGAATCTCTGTGTGCATATGCACATACAGTGTGTGTGACTAGAGCTGAAACGTGTCTTAGTATGTAAAGGCAAATTTCACACATTCACAGTCCTGGCTCCTTAGGCCTCACAACAAGGAAGTGATGCTAAAGGAAGCATACAGGCCTGGAATGCAAAGATTTAAAGAACAGCATGGCTAATGGCAAAGAGTACGCTCAGAAGTGCCCACCTCCAGCATGAGAAAGGTTGATATGGAATAGAGAGCAATTAGGCATGTAATCAGAGGAAATATCTATTAGTGGATTTGAGGTCCACAGCTGCAAAATTATTTCAACAGTGAAAGTGTGGTCTATGGGCTGTATAATAGTGTGTGGAATGTGTGACCAGGCAACGGTTGAATACATATTTGTGTGACTTTTCCTAATCTCCAAGAATGTAAATATATTTAAATGAAATTATAATTTATTTCATATTTGTGTGTATTTCTGGCATTACCGTTGCTGTCAGCTGAATGTCCAGATGATGTGAGTAAAGGAAGCAGCTTTAATCTAAAAAGTTTGGGTTGGACTCGATGATCTTAGAGGTCTCTTCCAAACTGGTGATTCTGTGATTCTGTGAAGTATTTACCATCCTCACTACTGGTTTTAAACCATTTCTTCTAGAAAACTGGTCACCACCTCAAAACTGGTGATCATGAAATATGGTCTTTATATGTCAGAGTACACTACCTTGTAGACATTAAAACATCAATTTTCTTTGAAAAAATGTTTCCAAACACTTTTGGCTACTGCAAAGCTCAGGCTTTCACTACATAGTAATTAAAGCCAAAAGAGAGTGCTTAGAACAAAGGCTCTCTAATTGGAAAAAAAATTAAAAGCTTTGATTAATAAAGATCTTAAGATCAGACAGACTCCATCTGGAATGCCCCCATGTCTACATAGCAGGTGCCACCATATACATACATATAAACCTACAGTATATTACTCTAACATACTCCTTTACTGTGAAGTCCACTCAAATGTGTTCTCTTTTTATCTGCCATCATTGTTACTTTTAATCACTGGCAATACTAAATGGTACCATATTTGTGTCAGCTTTAGGGGAACAAAGCAAGAACAAAGTCCATTTCTGTCAAAAGCATTCAAATAACCTCATTTTGTTGCAGAAATACACCATCCCCTAACCAAGAGAAGCAAATTTTAGTGATCACTAGCAATGAACTGCACCATAGTAATTAAATATACTAGTCAGTGAAATAATTAAACTTACTAGCAAACCTTTAATTTTCTACATGTAAGATATTTCTACATGGTAAGATAAACCAGACTTTAGGTTCATCTGCTCTGAATAGTTATGGAAATTCTGGAACAATGAAAAGTCTGTGCAGCTCTGCAAAGCAGGCTGCTGTCCTAAAGTGTTCTCATAATTAAAGAGTGATCTTCAACTCAAAGTGACCAGAGGTAGCTCAATTCCCTTTTACTGACATAGGAAGCCGTTTCTGAAACGTCTAAACACAGGTCTTCAAGATGCAACAACTTTGCTGAGCAGCTGAAGGGGAAAATGTACTAAAGATCTGACAAGCTAAGAATCTGCAGTCTACAGAACAACAGTTGTAAAAGTGTTACAGTGAAATGCTATACCATGTTCTGTAGTGTAGGAGACGTGTTACAATCACACATTCATTCTTTATACTTACTCTTCCTTTTTTTTATCGTCTTTTTTGTCATCTTTTTTGTCATCTTTCTTTTCATCTTTCTTTTCCTCTTTCTTTTCCTCTTTTTTCTCCTCTTTAACCTCTTTCTTTTCTTCCTTTTTGCTGTACAACATAATGCAAGGCTTAGCAATATTACCAATACTGAGCGGTTAAGGGGGAGGGTGGAGGTCTGGGAAACTAGACTAGACCCCAGACAGAGTAGGACAGGGATCCAACTGGAAAAGAGGGTTTACAGGCTGAGACCTCTCACCCTGACACCACCACACTACCACATCAGGTAACCAGCTGGCTGATTCTCTGCATTAGTCACCCACACCTTCTTGACTTTTTCACACATGAGTGTACCAGGCTGATTTTAAGTAAATGCTTTCATTTACTCTTGATTGACTCTTAAGAACCCAGACAATTAAAAAGAAACCTAACAAATGATGACAGAATGTGAAATGGCTTAACAAACTGTCAACGTTCTTTGCACAGCCAAAACCTTACTGTGACTGTCTGAAGCCTTCATGGTAATTATACAAAATGAGCCTAAATCTCCTCTCATGCTTATTTAAAACCAGCAAAATTTTAATTAAATAATTGCCTCTGGATCTGACTTGTCCCATTCTTAGGTTAGTCTGAACAGAAGAGTCTTGAAATATCTTAGCTTATGCAGACAAGCCCACAAATACTTTTCAAACCTGCAGAAAGTTAATGTCTTTCTCAAGATTCTTTCAATACTTTATCTTAAAGCTAGATTTGCTACATGCCTTGGTCAAGAATCACGTAACGTGATGTGAAGAACAGTCCTCATTTACACAAGCAGAAAACCCATCATCTGAGATCTCCTTCTTTTTTATTTGAAATTTGTCTAGTCCTTGAAGCAGAAAGTGTCCCCCTTAGACAGAACAGCCTAAGACTGTTCCTCACACTACAGTGCATGTGGGTAACGAAACTCCCCACACATGATGTCTGGTTTGAATGAATGCCATGGATTCCTGCTCCCATGGGAGCTTTGTGTTCTCCTCTGAACTGCCAAGATTGGGTCTGAGTCTCCCTTTGCACTGGTGTCAAGGACAGACAAAGGAGTTTAATGACAGCAACATCCCACAGCAAGGACAGAATATGTACTAATGCTGCTCACAGGACTTGTGCTTTCCATGCACACCTGCTCATATTGCTCAGGCCAGAAGGTCTGTGCTGTGAATGGCAGTCACATTTAGGAATGTGCTTGTTACACGGAGAAAGAAGGACTCCAAAGGAGACGACAGCCACCAATTTTAAGATAGCAGCAGCTTTCACCAACCAGCAATGAGCACCTGTTCCAGTTCTTATCCTTACACATTTCCACAGTGATGCACCACCACAGTGTTCTTTGGAAAAGCCAAGACTCATTTGCTAAAAAATGCTGACACCCTCCACTCTGCCACATCTGGGGAAATACCTACCAAGCTGACCAACACCCCTGAAACCTTCAAAATTACACAGTGCAAGGGAGTAAAACTGGAGGAGAAAAGAACCTTTGGCTTGACTGATCTTCTGTTTCTACATGCATCTCGAATCAAAGGAAGAGTTTTTCATTTACCAAGGCTGATTCCTACACAGCAGTGGGAACTGCTGCTCAAGAATTTATTTCTGTCACTGACTGCCCAGAACTTTAATGCTGCATTTTCCAATCTGACCCCAAAACTCCTTCCTGTTTAAAAAATGTCAGGACTTCACTGCAGATTACTATGCATGGCGTCTGATCTAAAGGCAAATGCATAGTTGCTGTTGTTAGCATTAACGTAGCTCCTCAATACTTCAAATGCCTGGCATTCTTATCAGAAAGGCAGAGTTATAAGTAAACAGAATTTTCAAAGGGTAGGGCCACTGTACATTTGTGGTTCTTGTTATGCAGGGAAAAGTAGGTTGAGATTGAGAATCAATCAAAAAGTCTCAGTGGTGGTGAACTTTGGAGGGAATATTTTGACAATTCCAGCTGCCTCCTATGTTTATGTTTTATTTTTTAAAAAGTGAAAAAAACTTTATTTCACACAACACCTAATGCCAATACTTATTTTTCTCTGGCCTGAGATCTCCTATAAACTCATCTGTCAACTACAGGTATGTTTCGTAACTGAGTTTCTTCCATTTATGTTGCCTCTGTTTCTCTTTCTGTTGTGGTAACTCCCAACTTATCGCACTCCCATCTACTTGCAGTCTGGCAATGGAAGTCACCCAGAGGAAAAGGTTGCCCATAATCAAAGACTTGAAAGCATCATGTACAGTTCCCCAAGGCCTGGCACACTTAGGTCTTTAACATAATGAAAACTCCACATTTGTTTTTCTTCACCAGTGAAAGTGAATAAACTGGAATCCAGTAACTAACAAAGCAGTTTGTGTCTGTTCTCTTTGACCCCAACACAGCAGCATCCATGCTGTGTTTCTAAGCTGTGTGCAGCTTTAGACTTAGAAAACTACTTCATCAGCCCTTATTAAAACAGTCATACTCTTTGAATGAGTCAAATATTTGCATTTCTCATCTGTCAAGTACTTTGCAAATCAAGTATGTTTCAGGCTGTTCAGCAGGTAGACAGACAGGTCTGGTCTTCATTTAAAAATAATGAAACACTGAAAGGATGAAAGTTTTGCCCAAGGTACATGAGTCATTGTCAGAAATAGAGTAAGGCAGAAGTACTTCTGTCCTAATCAGTCCTTTGGGCTCTGTCTAGCAGGCTTGGCTCCAAGCTTATAGCATTTCTTTTATACCAGTCTAAATAAAAATCTGCACATTTCTGTCACTGTTCACTGCACACAGATTTTCCTTTTGAATAAAAGTTATGCAAACCAAACCAAAAAGTTGCTTTAGAAGCAGGAAGATCTCTTGTTCAGCTATGTGCACAAAAGTTTTGCAGCATCATTTAAAATGTACATTTTAAACTTGCCTATGATAGAATTATTTGGAGAAAGAAAACCCCAAGAGTTTTCTAGAAGTATTTCTGACACAATCAGAAGATGTACTGATTATTTTTAAATTTTTTGTTTCCATCTGGAAAGCAGTGAAAAAAATTACTATCATTATGCATGAGAACAGATCTGCTGCTGGATACTAAAGAGCAGCTATGTCTTCAGATAGCTGTGGTCCAAGACAAACAACAAACATTGGTGTTGGGTGATTTTAAATTACAGGAGCTCCTCGTATTGTTCCATAAATTTCTCTTTGGTGTAACACTGTGAAATAGCTTGTCAATTATATAAAATAGACTCAAAGGGACAGCTTCTGTCAGAGCTTCTGTGGCAATACCGGCCTTATTATGGTGCCTGTCACTCTCTCTAAAACAACAGTACCTGCTGAACTGAAACACACACTTTAAAAAGATGCACACATAAGTGGGTTTTGGTGCCCTCATCAGTATCTACTTCTCATTTGACAACCTGAAATTTTTGGGGCACTTGATCTGCAAAAAAGGACTAGTGTGTTAAAAGAGGAAGACCATTATTAGAAAATTAATACATGAATCTCATTTAAAAACTGAACAATTAATGCAGCAATTGGTAATGCAGTAAAATCAGCCAGCTGAACTACAGAAGGTAGGAACTAAATGCTTAGTCAAATTCACTCCTTGAGAGGAAAGGGTAACTTCAGACAAAAAGAAGTTCACAGGGAGCACAAAGGATGCTTTTCATGCTAAGAAAACTAGACCTTTCTCTATATTCTTAGAAAAGGCTTAGGAAGAACTAAGGAGTTTATACTACTAATGTTACTAGGCTGGATAGGGAAGAAGAGAAGGTGCTGGTAGTAGAAAGGTCTTTGGAAGTTAACAGTACTTACTCTTCATTGGTGTTGTTGCTAAAGTTGACATTGAACCTGGCCAAGGGCCAGTGACTGCAAGCAAGTTAAACAAAACACATTAAAGAGTGTAAAGACCGCTGGTATTTCACACACGTGTTTACCGACATGACAGACCGACTCACGAGCTTCTCACATACACACTGATAAGATTATCAAGGTCAATTTTGACTGCTGTGGTAAGTCCCTTTACATAACTGCTTCAAGGCACCAGTTCCTTTTTGCCATGTGCCTGGCATACACATTTGTGACCACATCTGATGTCTGAAGCCTGTCCTTAGGCGTATTAGTGCATGGCAAGATGCACCTCACTATTTTTAGTCCTGTACTCACTGGGCTACTATTTTAAGCTTTCTTCAATCCTTTCAAGTCTTCTTCACAGATGCAGTGTCAAGGCTTGTGGATAAGTAACGAGCATACCTACCACTGCTGCAGAATTAAGCCTTCATGATACAACAACTGGGAGTTACTGTCAACCTGCAACAGCATAGAACTGAGAAGGTAAGGATGGGTGCTCTTAAATTCACTTTGAATAGCCTTATACAGAGGTTTGTTGGCCCAGGATCAATGCTGTCCTCTCTAATTACTTCCCATCTGCAGTTGCTACTGATCCAGACACCTGAGAAATCAGGCAACAGTCTGGCTAATTCAATAAAATGTGCTCTTGAGCTGAATTTCTAAAGCATAGATCAAGTGATGACAATAAGGCTGTGCTGGACCACAACAAATCAAAGTAACCTGTACAATGCACAGACCTTCACAGGTTTTTGCTTTAATCTGAATTACTTGCTGAGATTTAATTAATTACTTGCTTACCTACCAATCTTTAATTATGCAAAAAAATATGGGAGTCTCTACTTCAAAGCCTAATGACAAACAGAAAGTCAGCTTTTGTCTTGGGACTTCATTTTCCCATTTTAGCTGGAGTTAAATTTAAAACACTGTATCAAACATTTATAAAGCAATAATAATTCATCAAGTCAAAGAACTGTAAACACATACAGGTCTCTCTTTTGTTTTATTGGAAAAAAATTAAGACTGAGCCTGCCTTCCATACCAAAGACTGTGTATGTGCCAGTAAGTGAAATCAGCATCCAAATGGTTTTGTCATTTCTGCATCAGAAACTTCCTGTATTGTTATCAGATGGACTTCTGAGTAGGTATAACAAAGCAATGACACATTTTGCACAACTGCTTCTTTGAGTTTCCTAACACTTGCAGATAATGCACATTAAGATCCTGAAAAACCAAAAGTAGAAACACCCTAGATTCTTGAAATAGAAATTGCATTCTCCTCACTAGAGAGCAGTTTAGCAACATCAAGTTGCATATGATAAAATTCCAGTTCTGAGAAATCATTCTGCCTGAAGCAGCATGATCAAAATCCTTTACTTCAAGATCTTGGTCACAGTGTGTTTGAGGGGGAAGTCTGCTGAAAATGCAGCACTTTAGTTATGTTAAGATTCCTGGGCAGCATTAGATACTCTGTTCATCTCCCACGCTAAGCTCCTTACCCTCTTCTTAAAATACAACTAACATCCTAATTACCAAGAAAACACCATAACTTGAGTCATCTTCACTTAAAGTACAAACACATCTTCTTACCTGTTTGCTGCCCCGGACCGCTCACGGGCACCCAGAAAGGAGCGGATGTTGCTTTGCCTGGTGGACACCTCTACAAGCTCCGGCCCTCTGATACGTTCTAGGAAAGAATCAGGCCTTTGGTCTTCGTGGTGCGAGTGTCTCGTGGCCCACGACCTTACAGATAAGACAAATCGTGACAGCCTGCATGGAACACACACACAAAATCAACTGAGCCAGACAGGAACATGAGATGGCTTAAAACACCCCCACAAACACCAGCCCAGGAGTATTTTTCTCCATGTCTTCACCTGTTATGAAATTAAACTTGATAGAGTAACTGAGTGAACCCAGTCACTTTCCACAATTTCATAGATCACCTTCTGCAGTGGATCAAGAAAATACCTCACACAACAGTTCCTATTCTACTGTATCAGCTCTGCGGGAGCAACAGAATATTCTTGCTGAGTGGGGGCCTTTACACCTCAAAGTGAGATACTCAGTGAAGTCTATCAGATACACTTGTCTTAGATCCTTGAGAATTTCCATTCAAGAGTCATGTTATGTTACCCTCACATTTAAATTGCTAGGCATTCGTGTTTACATCACAAACTTCCTTGTATAGTCAGAGCATACATAACTGTAGCTACACACACACGAAATTCAAACTATCCTGAAAAAGGGTAGAGGAAACTGTAAACAAAGATTAAAAAGCAAGTTATCAGTATGAATTTATATATTCATGTGCTTTATTTTTACACAAACCACACATCTATCATCTTTTTTCATCTAAACTCAGCTTCTTGCGGACTTTGTAATCTGCATCTGGCGGTGTCATTATCTGACAAGCAAACTGGGAAATACAAGTTTATTCTCCACTATTCAAAAGGCTGAAGTGTAAACAATACTCTTTAAATGACCCTAGTTGTAAAATAATTTTGTTCTTTGCTCTTCGAAATACGCTATGCTTAAACTGACTGCGGTCTCTGTTGTGTGTAACAATGGTATCTGAAGGCAGAGCCCTGCAGTCTCAGACGCAAAGCAGACACAATAAGGTTTTGAAGCTCCACTGGGACAGGTTTAAGTCCCAGTAATTTAAACAATTTAAGACAACGGTTGGCTTTAATTTTGCTGGCTAAGACTCCAAATCCATTATAAACGTAACTGGATTCTAAAAACTGAAAGAAATTCTTGCACTCAAAACACAAGATCCCTTTTCTCCTCCCTTGCCAGAGCCATCTACCAAAATGAAACAATCATTATGTTTTATTTGATAGGAAACAAACATTGCATCAGCTATCAGCCAGAACCAAACACTCACCCATTTATTTTACAGTCTAGCCTCACTTCAAGCATTTCCCCAGCATTCAATGTATTTTCAGATACAATTATGTAAGAATAATTTATTTTTTTATATTAGAAAAATTTGTTTGGGCTTATTCAGCCTCTCTCAGATTCTAAGATTTTTTATTAGCAATAAGTAAGTGATGAATCAAAGTCAAATGCAACTTCTGTTACTTCTTACAGACTTTCATCAGCTGGACTCCATCCATTTTCTTTGGAAAGCGACAGCTCATTTCTTTGCCTCCAAATTGTGACCAGTCTCTTTCAGCAAATTGAACTTAATACTGGAGATTATATTAGTTAGTATGTTACCTTGCCATTGCTCCCCTGCCAGTGAAGGAGCTCATCTGGGATTCAGGTACATGTCTTCCCTCCACAGAAATGACTCCCTGCAGTTCTGAGGATGCATCCTCATAGAGTGAATGGGTTCTGCAAAAACAGGTTGGTTTTTTTAAGAATTCCATGCAGCCTTCACCAGACCTTCCCCCATCTTGTTCTCTCCACCACTACATCAGGAAACAGTCCAGCAAATTGTCCTCTCCCTTGTAATACAGCATATATTTGACAACCATATTGCTAAGCCTATGCTCCTGCTCTTCTGGAGCCATTCAATATGAATTGAAGTCAGTGGAGGCTCTGCCATACATTCCAGCAAGCTCAGAAGCTAAAGACTACTTATCAGCACTTCAAAAAATCAGCATTTGAGAAAAATAGATGAAATTTTAGTCTCATCTTCCAGTAATGGAGTTTTGAAATTGACTTCACTGGAACCTGGACTTTATGAGGGTTCACTCCAGATTTTTTTTATAGTACTCCTCAGTCTTCTCTGTTTTTCAGTCTTTAGTATTCTCTTTCACAAGACTTTGTTACGTCCATTAAGGACCACTTTTCTACCCCTTTGTAATGCAAACAAGAACTCTCACATGAGTCTGTTAATCTGCATTGCCAGGAAAACACTGACTAAAATGATACTTGCAGTATCTTCATAAGAACTGGCAACAGCATTTTGAATGCCCACAAGAGGATAATTAGCAGCTCAATTTTATGTGCACTCACAGCTCAGAAACTAACAGACTTGAAACTTTATTATTTCTACCCAAAGAACAATGCTAAAATAGCTCCTGACGGTCCCAGGATTCTCAGCTTGTTAGCTGTTTTCTACTTCTCTTCCAATAACAAAACACCAACAGATACCATTTTTAGTACTGAAAAACTTTTATAACCTAGTTTATGTTGCCAGTGCTGAGAATATAGTGGTTGCCAAAGTTAACATCCTTCTACGGGACAGTGAACAAACTCATGGAACAGACACTCATTACAGACTGACAGATACACAGAGCCCACATTCACCCCAAGAACTCTCTTGAGCTGAATGCTGGGAGAACAGTAGAGTTTGTCCACCTTTCTTATGGTTTGCTGGAGAAATTGCCTACAGACCTGCTGGAGAAAGGATACTGGACTAGTCAGTCTTTCAGATTGCACTACCATGGCTGGTTTTAAGAACTTTTATTCCTGTTTACAGAATAATATACATTTTGTGTGATCTTAGCAATAAATTCTAATATTGTTAATGGCCATGCCTAATCAGTATCTAAGTTCCCATTACAGCCAATGGCCATCTCAGGGCTTAATTCAGCTGCCTCAGAATAGGAGTCTGGTACCATTTGGAACATCTCAGAATACTTTATTGGACCTCTCCAGAGCATACAGGTCTCTCCTCACATCCACCAGCACCAGCTAAACACTTCAAATACTCTACTATGGTATCTCAAATAGCATTAGATGCCTATTTTAGGCAACTAAATACCTCTCATAATCATGAGAGGCGGAGGAACCTGAAGAGTTACTGAATCTCAGGGTAAGCGGAGCAGTTCCCTGCGTGCTGCTGACCATCAGTACCAACTACATCTCCACTCAGGACAGCAGGAACGTAGGCACCCACTCGCACGAAGACACCAAAATCCAGGTGTCTACAGGGCACAGCTGAATCCTACTTCCAACCTCGAGTTAGCCAACCTGTGTCTATAAGCCAATGGGCTGCCTCTCCTATTTGAGCTGTTCCTACACAGAGGCTGGGTTTTAAAAATGGAGTTTCATTTGTTATTTTTTGGGTTTTTTGATTTTTGTTTTAACAAAATGAACCAACTTTATAACACACTACAGAGTAAGGATATGGGCACGTGAATCACTGCAGCATAAACGAGCACAGCATTTTAAAGATCAGTAGCAGCTTTCTGTTAACTGTTGCAGTGAATGCTTTTTCTTGGTTATGCCTCATTTCACAGCAGAAAAGCGCTTAAGCACATCCTTAGCACTGAGCATAAATGTAACACCCACTGACTTTAATAAGAGCTAAGTAATGTGTTTAATTGCTTTGTTGAACTATAGCCAACAGGAGCTGGAGGAAGGTAAAGGCAAAGAAGAAATGCTGTTACTCTAGAAAATGTGGTGCTTTTTTCCCCAAAGTCTATAGTTGCATATTTTAATACAAGATCGAGAAGAGCTAAAATTCTGGATGGTTTCTATCTTTTGGTACAGACATATTCTAAACCAAATCTGAATTAAAAAAAGATATATATATAACAAAATTTTTGAATGGTGTTACAAAGATTTTGTATATATATCTTACTAGCAATCATTTCAACAATCCAAAAATCTTAAATGTGAGATCTCTTTTACAGAGCAAGACTGTATCTTTTTATTCATCAATGAACTCCTGCAATTAATGCTGATAATATCAAACTTTGTTTTAAATAAATGCCTCTTCAAGACCATCACCATGATGATAAACGTGCAATTCATATTTCAGTCTCTTCATCTGTCAAAGTCATTGCCTCTGAAATTACAGATGACCGCAGGGATTTAATTCTACATTTAAACCTTGATAACCCCACTCTCACATCCCTGCCAGTAATTCAATTCTGTCAGCTGCCAATCACTGACATCTGCCACAAATAGGACATTTAAAAAAAGGAGAGGAAGAGGCTCATTTTGATCTGTGTTTTCACTTTTTCTAAGACATCACTGTTCATGGAGAGAAAGGGACAGGGCTCTTGTAAATCTCCCCAAGGAGACTATGGGGTAGTGTAACTATATCAAGCAAGCCTTTCTGTGCAGAACAAATCAGCTCCATTTCAGTACTGCCGGCACACCTATGTGACAGAAGCTATCATGGAAGCAAAGCAAGAAGAAAAAATGGACCAATTCAAACAGAGCATCCATAGTAGCTGCTAGGGACATGCAATCCACAAATCACCATAATGCAGGGAGTCCTATCAGCCCATCAGGATTCTGGGTGCTCTAGTCTGGGTATGCATTTGAACAGCAAGAGACAATCTGGGAAGGTCCACACAGAGGAGGTGGTTGGCCGTAACAAGCCAAAAGCAGAAAACTTTTTCCAGTCTTTACAGATGCTATGGATAATCAGACATCCTTCTGCAGGCCCAGCAGGCTTCACCCAGCCTAGAGGAATGACTGGTACTGTGCAAAAGGTAAGTGCAAGCTCACTGGCATGTTTAAACAGACACTTTAAAACTATCAAAACTAGAGAAAGGTAAATGTAAAGAAACTATTACATTTCCTCTGTACAGTGAGACTCTGAAAATCCAGTACAAAAATGCTGGTATTCTTTATACCCTACAAACTTTCCCTATCACAGGAACTAGGCAATTTGCAGAGGCTGCTTTTAAAAAAACTTCCCAAGGCCTTTCACTGCACGGTGCTGGAAGGATCTTTTTTTCACCAGATCCTACATACTCTGTTGGAAGCACAGACCCTGCTGTCTGTGTGGTGACTTGAGAAAGAAGTTTCTCTTTAATGAGTTAGTGTAACTCCCACTGATGTGAAAATGGGCTTTATTACTGAGGTGATACAGCTCCTGCTTCCAAAACTGCAAGCTATGACAACCTCTGTCTCTCCTTGGGATATAAGTGGTTAAGTCAGTTAAGTGCACTGGGTCAACAATCTCATGACACAATATTCCCATAATTCTAGCTCCCATGCCTGGAGGTACAGGAGTTCCACAAATTATGCAGCAATCTGTTCTCCTGACTGTGATGAAAGGAAAATGTTACCTGATACAGCCATTTTCAATCCTTTCAATATCTTCATCAGTAGTTCTGACAGACAGGCTGTGCATACCAGGGTAGGAGTGCTGGGTGTTGATTTTTGCCATTTTGCTTTACATATTAACATTTAAATGACAGCCTGAAATGGGAAAAAATATTATGAAGGCTGCAAAAGGAATGTCCTCAGTACTTAAAAAGAGTTAAAACAGTGGAACAGCAAAAAACAATTTCAACCATTTGAAGAACAGTCAGTGATATTTACACACACATATGACACGTGTTTCTTGATTTACTTGCAGCAGACAGGAAAAAAAAGTGCTAGTAAAAGTCAAAAAAAGATTCATCATGACCAAAGAAAAGGGTTACATGACACTATATTCTTTTAGTCTCTGGGCTTTATGGATACCTACACTGTCATACCTACTATCCATAGTGAAATTGCATTTAAAATCTCATTAAAAGAAGGTTAGTTAGGAAGTCAACCAAAAAAAGCCAGGTAATACATGTGCTAGGACAACCCATTCCACTTTGTCTTAATTCCCTTGTCCTAATTTTATCTATGATTAAGCTTTTTATTCCAAAAGTCCATATCAACCAAGCAGATAATTAATGACATTCATCCCTCAGCTTATTATAGGCCATGCTATAGCTCTATATTACTAAAACTCTGTACTAAACACACGCTAGGGGGTTTTACTATCCTGCTTCAAAACAGTCTCTGTTAAGATATTTAGCAGCTCATCTCCTACAAGTTTCAGGAAGTTTATCTGAATTCCTTTCCAGATTTGACCTTCAATGCCTTTCCAAATTCATATCACATCTACCACTTGCAAAACAAGTTTTAAGACTCAAGACAAGTGTCTTACAAATGCGGGACTGAAAGACTTTCAGTGAAAGCTTTGAATTTTTAAAAAAAGAAAAATATAAGTTTTGAAACTCCATTCAGGAGCCTTTTTTGTTTGAAATATGACTAGAACAAAAATCTCTCAGGATCAATTAACTCCCTCAGACTAGGTAGCGTTCATTTTTCGCCTGTAATCCTCTGTTTTACTGACCACACAAGACTCACCTTTAACAGCAAATGAAACACAGATCTTTCAGAAAGTAACTCTGTGACCTGAATTATTCCTGGAGCAAAGCTCACTACCCATGATTAGAATGTTATGCACTCACTTTCTTAAAAAACAGATACCTGACTTACCCTCCACTCAATTCCCAGACAATTAAAGAAAACGATGTACAACTTTTAAAATAATTTAATATATTTTAATTTTTTTTTCATTCAGAAATAATGAAATTACTCTAGAAACAGCCTTGGGCATCACTTAATATCCAAAATTTTGATTAGTATTTCCCATTACTAATTTTGCCACAGTGTAAAGCAATTAATGTCTAACTGTGTCTCACCTTAAAATGAGCCTTGTTTATGCTGATTAACTGAAGTTTTATTGGGGAAAAAAATGCATTTTTATTACACACTGATATAAAAAAATTGAATTATTTCAACCCACTCTCAGACTGGAATGTTCACTCAGGAGAATTAACTTCTAAAGTGCAGACAATTTATGCTAAAAACATAACTCAGAGTTTTAAAAGCTTGATGGTGGGAAGAATTATTCGTAAGATAAATAACAAAGCATTAAACTTTTTTCCTAAAGATGTAATTTCAGCACAAACTTAGTTAATTCAGTTAACTGAGTTAAGTTCTTGACTAGTTCTGACACTTGATATAACAGTTACAATCAGTTCTGGTGATCCACAGTCGGATTGATGTCTACCTACAGCAGTTCTTAAAAATAAGGGTCACCTGGTTTATAACCTCCAATAAAGTAAGTAACTCTGTTAAAACAATAAAACTATTACAACATTTAAAGCATGAGCTAAAAAACCCTTCTGAAGCCTTGGCATGATGTAGATAATTTACTACCAACACCACGTATTCCCTCACTGAGAAGACATTGCTTCTGAAACTGGAGATCAGTGAACAGTGCCTTTCTATGTTTCAAATGCTGTAGGTGTGGCATTTGGATTTCCAGACACATTTGTGCATCAGTTTCTGAAAGTTTGGCTAAAAAACATTAAGCACAGTATTTCTTTAAACTGAAATGGCTGAAATTGCATATTACTAGTCTGGAATTAAACACTTTTAATAGATACTGGAATTAGGTATTCCAAATCTCCTGAAAGGCTTGAGTGTGCCAGTGGAGCACTGAATACAGGAAACCTTACTTACACTTCCAAAGGCTTTGCCACTGAAGGAGAAAAAGCAAGTAATAGTGTATGAAGCCAAACACTACTTTGAATTAAATAAATTATAAGACAGAAAGCAAGAACAGGATTAAATAGTCACCTTCACCACTGCAAAAGTTTAATAACAGTATTCCTCAGGGCTCTGTAGGAAAACCTGTTGTTAATGATGCTGATGAAAAGAAGGAGTGGTGATACAGTAAGATCTCAGGATGGCAAAAAATTCTATAGGCAACAGAAACAAAAGGAGTGCAGGGAACCTCAGGGTGGCCCACAACAACTACAGCAATTTCTCAATCTGATGACAAGTGATGTGCAACACAGGCAAATGGAAATCCACGAATACAGGCGAAAAGCATGTAAGCTGCTGCCCTACATGCTTCCAAATGAACCATATGTTCTCAGAAAGGGAACCTGAAAGGGTAGATTTGGATTAACTACTAGGAAGAAATTCTTCACTGTGATAGTGTTGAAACACTGGACCATGTTGCCTGGAGAAGCTGTGGATGCCACATCCCTGCAAGCGTTCAAGGCCAGGCTGGATGAGGCTTTGGGCAACCTGGTCTAGTGGGAGTTGGACCTACACGGCCCTTATGGTCCCTTCCAACCCAGACCATTTTATGAACTTATGACATATGTACAGCTCAGTGAAACAGTGTGCTCACTGCAGGGCAGGCTTGCTGACAAAACAACTGACAATGTATGCATGGAACGTGCTGATGACACAAAAACCACTAAAACTGCTCCACGAAACAACAGTCCAGACTTATCTGGAACACTCTAAGTCCTTCTCTTAAACAGAAGGATAAAGCAAGAATAACAGCATAGCAAGAATGATTGCGGACATAGCAAAGGGAGAGAAAGAAAATGGGGCTTGCTCACCCTAGAAAGTGAAGACTAAAAAGTTATAAATTAAAAATTTGTAAGTAAAATTTCAGCTCATTTCAGAACCCTGACAATTATTTCAGCTGTAAAATTCACATTCAATATACAGTGTGATCTGAACTCTTATCCTGCACTGTACTGGAGAAAAGGGTGGGGGGGAACTTCACAGAAATACAACTCTACTATTAATCAATAAAATACATTAATGTATTTTTGGAAGGAGGTAGGAAGAGTGGATGAGTGAGTGTTACTTGTGCCCAGCTGTGGTAGAGAGAGACTGAACACAGGACTGACAGAAATAAACAGTGCAGTAATTTGGGTACAGTGCAGGTGCTGAGACCTCCTGAAGCAACATGGTCTGGCACTGCATAAAATTCTGACAAATTACTGGCTATCTGACAACGGAGAAATATTTGTTCCTTCTAGGCCTCTAAGGACCCTAATGATAAATGTGTTTAATAGTCTAGGGAGGAGATTGGCCTTTCAGCCTTGGATTCAAAATATGGCAAGCAACCGAAGAGAGAGCAGCTTAACAGGGTCAGCCAGCAGGAAAGTCCTGAAGAGCCGTGAGGCTCAGCAAACACCTTCTGCAGGGCCACAGACAGACGGCTCTGACCATCTGGGACCTGCAATCCCAAAACTGCCACGAAACACTGGTTCTTACAAGGCAGTTTTAAGAAGTGAGTAGAGCTCAGCTTCATACTTAAAACCACAATTGTTAGGGTAGAATGGTGGGTTGGCCTTGGCAGGCATCCAGATGCCCACCCAGCTGCTATGACACTTCCCCTCCTCAGCAGCCCAGCGGGAGAAAGTAAGATGAGAACGCTCATGGGTCAAGAAAAAAAACAGGAAGAAAAATGACACTGGAAGACCAATTGTCTTCACAGGCAAAAAGGGCTCAAATTTGGGGAAAACTCAATTTATTGCAAATTAAAATAGAGTTGGATGGTGAGAAACAAAGACAAAACACCCTACCACTCATTTTTCCCCAGATTCAACTTCACCCCAACATTCCCAACTCCTCCACCTCCTCTACCCTACCCAGCAGCACAAGGGGTGGGAAATGGGAGGCTGCAGTCAGTCCACAATGCTTCCTCCCTGCCACTCCTTCCTCCTCACACTGTGCCCCTGATCCAGTGTGGGTCCTTACTGCAGGCTGCAGTCCTCCACAAAGTGCTCCAGTGTGGGTCCACTCCATAGGCTGCAGTCCTGCAGGATAAGCCTGCTCCAGTGTGGGTCCTCCATGGACCACAGTTCTTGTCAGGACAACTTGTTCCTGCGTAGGCTCCTCTTTGCTGGCTGCAGTCTGCTTCAGGAAATACCTGGCTCCACAGTGGATGTCTGCTCCATCATGGTCCCCTCCAAGGGCTGCAGGGGAGTCCTGCTCCAGCGCCCAGAACACCACCTCTGCTCCTTCTTCTCTGACCTTGGTCTTTGCAGAGATGGTTTTCACCCTTTTTTTCCCCTCAGTCCCCACACACTGCATTTGTGGCATCCTACTTTTTCTTTGATGCTTCTTCCCTGAAGTGACACCATCTTGGCCGCAGGGGATGAGTTGGAGCTGGCTGGAGCTGTCTGTGTCCAGCACAGGCAGCCCTGGCTGCTGTACAAAGGGCCCCACAGCCCCTACCAGCCCCTGGGCACTGCACCCACCCCACACTGGTATCTGCCTTTTATAAAAAAGTATCTCCCACCTGGGAACTACACTCTCCGCTCTGGATATTTAAAGCTAGTAATTATGCTGAGAGTAAAACTTGATTACCGAAAGGCTGACAAGTCTGGTAAATCCACGTTAGGCACTTAGAACGGGTATTTATCTCACAAGTGAGTTAACAAGAGAAACAGATGGACAGACAGATACATAGACCCCTGAGCCTCAATCTAGCCACCAGCAAAGTAGAACTCAAATCCCTCCTAGCTCTTGAAAGAGTGACATCTTTACCAATGTGTTAAGCAGAATTTTAACGTGCTTTCTCACCTAGACTTTTTTCCTTGCTACCAAATGTACTTACCTGAAAGGGATTAATAATTCCACTCTCAAGAACATTGCTTTTCAATGCCTAAATCACTGAGACTGAAACTACAGATAAACAATAGATGTATTATCATACCAAAAATGTAACAAATTATATACATTAGTGATAGCACCGTCTACTTGAAGTGCAAATGTTCATGCTCTTTCATCCTCCTCCTTTTGGATTCAATAGCAACTGAGGTTTTGTGGCCAACTATTTTAAATGCACTGTCTGATACAAAATAAGCATTTTTAACAAGACAGCCAGCTGTTTGACAACAAATATGAGTTAAAATAACATGAAAATTTCAGATTCACATAAGTATTTCCTAATTTTGAAAATCAGGTTCTATTATCTCTTTAGAACTACATCATTAAAGACCTAGAACTAGAGCTACGAAGGCTGCAGTATCTAAATTTTAGGAGCTCTGCCATCCAGTGGATTTCCTAAAGTAGGCATGCAGAAATGCAGCTGAGCAGGAATAAGGCACTAAGAAGGAAGCTACATATGCAAAATGACTGAAGCTAAACTGGGATACTGAGAATAACTGGGCTTCTAACTCAGCTAAAAGGAGCGGCACCCAACTCACAGCCACAACTCCCCTCTTTCTCAAGTGGATTCACCTGTTTGCAGCAAATTGCATTGTGCTGAGCAGCGGCACCTCAAAAATGAGAAACCTTTCAAGCCTGCGTCAAATTAAGCAAGCCAAGACCAGCTTTCCTCCTTTTTCCAGAGCCTGCTACCAGTAGATTATGGGATACACATAACTTTCCCATGGGTTTTCAGTGCTCTGAGAACACGTATGGCAGCAGGAGTATCTGTTTTCAGCACCCATGCAATCTGGACACAGTCAAGACCTCTGAGCAGCTTTGTGGCCTGGGTTTCAGACAATTTTGCACCTTTTCAGCAGGAAAAAAAACCCCAACACACAGACACACACTTTAACATTACAAATTATAACAAATTTAGGAAGTTGATAGCTGTCAGCTAAGCCATCAAAGTGAGCTCTACAGCCTGTCAAACATCCATGAAGGAACTTTGAATTACTGTAGTCTCCCTCTCAAGAGCATTGAGAGTTCATGTTTGGGCTACTCTAGCAGTTCCCTTTTGGGGCAGAATATGTCAACCCACCCTAACTTAATTCAAAATTGTTAACCAACCAAGAATTAATACATCTGATACGAAGTAAATACAGTTGTTTATCAAGTGATAATGACAGATCAAGCTATTTATACCACCACTTAGTATTCTTAAAGCTTATTTATTTAGAGTAAAAGGACTACAGAAAGAAAATATAGCAGAATTCAAAAAACAGCTTTTTAAGGTGAAATATGTATCACCATCACAAAGTAAAAGATGACTTTACATGCAGTTTTGTAATGGATCCTACGTGTTAGTGTAGTTGTTAAATACCACTGTTCTTGAAGTTTTCAGCATTTTATTTATTGCTATGGAAGCATTGATAAGCTGCATAGGATCACTTACATCATTTTAGTTAAGACACATTCCAAATCCACACACAGCCTTTCAGGTTCAACCCTGATAAGTCTTTGGGATTTATTCTGGGATTTGACCTCCACCTACATGATCCTTGTTATATCACTTGCTAATAGTTGTAGCTCAGCTGTGCATTACGTATCTTGTGTATGCTACGTGTGACAGGCTGCAGCTCCAATGATTCAGTGCTGGCAACAAACGGACCTCAAAGACTGGACACTGGAACTTTTAAGTACCTTCTTAGATTTGATTTGAAGAGAAGGCACAACCTTTGCTCCAATGATTTGGAGGTTTGTAAATTCACCTGCAGACCGGACTCTGGCACACTCTTACAGAAATCAGCTTTGTATGAAGGCTATTATATAAAGCCCAGGGAGTTGAAAAAGCAACCAGCAGTACCACCTTACCCTCATGAATTCATTACAGTTTAAATCAACAATTCTTAAATTCTAGGACCTCTTTTAAAAGCACACTTTTCAAAATTTATTACTCTCTGCTACATCCTATTGCATTTTCTACAGTCTATGAGCACTGTCATCTCCTGAGAATGCACATAATTTATATGCATGGCCTAGTAGCCTCAGTACCAAAGATGTCAAATACTCTACCTTTCACAGGTACTTCAGATGTGCATGCACTTCACAAAGCACTGCACTATTCATGTATGTATAATTTATAGTTTTAGAATGAAATGCACGTGATTATTACCTTTGATCTATTTGATGGCTGAGTCTCTGGCACCTTGTAGTACCAAAATAATCATTTAAATAAATTGAATTATTTGGACTGAGTTTCCCTTCTGTAACTATGAAGTCTTAGCAATGCAGTTCAATTTTCTAAGGTTTACTAAAGTTTTCTGCAGACCATCTTCTGCAGATGAATTATTTTTTAGATTGGAAACTTTTCAGGAGAAACTAGCTGTGGATGTTGAATTTAACATTGTAAATTAAAACACAGTAAGTTAAAAATTACAGCTGACTGGACAATCAAGTCACATCCTGTTGTTTCTGTTGCCAGTATGGTGCAGGTATCCATGTTTCTGTACAGCAAGTAAGCTCTGTGCAAGGCTTCTGTAGCCCATTGTTTAAAATTCGCCGGTTCTGCCAACGTCTCCTGTCAGTGTATTCATGTATCAAGGTAACTCTTAAAAGTGAACAGAGCAGGGGCATGAATACAGCATGAACACAGAAGGTTTACACTCCTGAATGTGTGCCTATAAAATAAATACGTATGCTTGCATGTGTGCACGTGCATACGAGTGAATGTTACCCATTTAAATTCACTCCCTGCCCACTTCATGTGAACGACCGGAGCCATCCCATTTGGCTGGGGAAGGGAAGCACGAGAGGTAAATCGTGTCACGTTTCACAAGCAGTAACGAGGTATCCTACCGAAGAGGATTTAAGAGATGCTAATGAAAGGAGATGGCAACATTGGAGAAGGCTGCAGGACAACGTGCTGAACCGAAATGACTGAGCTTGGGTGCAAATTGGATGACAAAGGCTGGGATACACAGAAGGCAAAGCTGAGAGATGCTGATATGGAAGGATGATGTATAATTTTTTAAAGCTGATGTGTTCTTCCCTCAAGTCATCCACTACTTGTTTACCATGATTACCGTTGCTGATTCGACATCCTGACAGTCCCATTATCATCTGCAACTTATATTTTTCTAATCAGAGGGTTTTAGCATGCATACTCAAAGAAAACAACATGAAACATACCAGAGGAAAAAAAACACTGTGCTGACTCAAGACACACAGTTATGCTATTTCGAAACCTATAACGTCTGCAACTACACTTCACTCAGTTGTAACAATGAAAATTACAGATTTTAAATTGGCTTTGAATGCAACAACTATCTGGAAATATCGGGAATCTGGAAAACAAAATACAGCTAAAACAGGTAGATCAACAGGTACCAATATTTACATTTAACATTATTTCTTCAGAGATCTAAAGTAATGTTCAGGTCATTTTTCCTTGTCTTCTTCTGACGTTTTCCTCTTGGCAAATGAGGGGACCTTGCATTAGAGAAAGATCCCGATTATAGTTACTATTGTATCTTGCACATTCTTAGGAAGACTATGGCCTGGATTACGCTACAGGAGTTTTGCAAAAGATGTCATTGCTAGAACTGGAACTGCCAGGAATCACTGGAAAATTATTCCCTTTCACTGCTTGTAGTATTTGCTGGCATTTTCTTTATATAGGGTTTGACAGCCTCATGTTTACACCACAGGCACCAGAGAGTGGTGAAGTTAAGAGACACACGGAACAAGCTCGTAAAATTAAGCCTCAGTCAACAGGAGTGGAATAAGTCCCCTCAGCCCCATTTCTGTTCAGATCTGTGCCCTGCTTCCAGTTTAACTGTAAGTACAGAGATCTCTGCATCAAATAATCAAATTAACACTTTTCTTTAAAATTAAATAAATAAACAAAGTTTACGTTTCCATTTCAAGCTTTTGAGCTTAGAATTGAAGTCCGATGCAGGACATGATGCCACTCTCACGGGCATGACAGAAAGGGAGGCTTACTGCCTCCTGCTCCAGACTCACCTGCCCACGCTTTCCTCCGCAGCATCCGAACTCTGGCGCTCCGTCCGTCCGTCCGCCCGTCCGTCCGCCTGCCTGGATGCGGGGCCCCG
>VZTI01000239.1:2950205-3012659 GCA_013397865.1 Struthidea cinerea
CGGCCCCAGCGCCCCTGGGCCGGGCAGGCTCCGGCCGCTGCCATCCGCTTCCTGCTGCGCATCAGCCGCCGGCCGCGGTCCGTGCCGCCGGGAGAGCCCGGGCGGAGCGGGGAGGCTCGGCGGCGTTCCCGTTCGCGCTCGGGAGGAGAGCTCGGGGCCGGCAGGGAGAGCCGGTTCCCCGCCGCCCTCCCCTCGCACACACCGCCCGCGGCCGCCGGCGGAGGGGCCGGAGGCAGCCAGGATGCTCAGGAAGGAAGGTGGGGACGTGCTGCTGCCAGCTGGAAGCGCGTCCCCCTCGGCAGCCGTCGGGGAGTGGATTTCCCGGTCCCCGACCCGCCGTCCTTTCGCGTCCTGCCCCAGGGGAACCGCGAGGAGATGGTACCCCACAGCCACTCCCAGAACTGCTGCTGGGGCCGACACCCTCTCCATCATGAGAGGCGCTTCTCCTCGGGGTAGCGATGAATAGGTTTCTTCTTCAGCGCTCTGGCCCTCGCTCCCTGACCTTCTTGAGGGTGCTGACCCTAATTTTTCTGTGCTGAAGCTCCCTAAAGGCTTTCACACTCCCCCGAACTGCACCTGTTCAGTTCTGATTCTGCTTTTCACAGGGTTCAGAAGAGCTGGAAAGTGTGTATGATTCATAAAATGGTTCTTCAGCTGGGAAATGTCAGCAGAAGCCATGTCATTTCTAACTGAAAGGGTGCTGCACTTTGCTGCATGTCATTTGAGCTAGATTGAACACAACGGGACATTAGAAATGCATTCTAAGTGCTCGGGTTGTTTTACATAAGAAAGATGATCCACATCACAAAACAAGGACTGAGGAGATGAGAAAGGCCATGGCTAAAACTCTTAAAACCCCATGAGAAACTCGAGTTGTTTATCTCCTATAGCGATCACACCAAGCTTCAGAGCAACAGGGTTTTTGAGGATCGGAATAGAAACCTTAGGCAGAAAGGCAGAAGGCAGAAAGCATTTGAAGAACATCATGTCCTTTCCTGCTGGACTGACCTCTCAGGAGTATGCCAGGCAGCATTTTGGAAGCACTGGTACTGGAGTTAACCAACCAGGTGTGCACCAAGTGCCAGGTTGCTGTTGTCCCTCCAAAGGCTCAAGCACTCGTTGCACCTCCGAGGTGTAGATACATGCCCCTTGCAGGTCCTGGCTTCCTTCTTAGACAAGGTCTAGTTGTACACCTTGCCCTTATGTTCTGGTTGCTACATGAAGGAAGCCTGTGAATGGAACCCAGGACAAAGCCATGGAGACTTCCAGAAGGTCCCAGATCTGGACAGTAAGGGGATCAGGCTGAATCAACAAAAAAGATCTACATCCAGAATGGCATCACTTTCCAAAGTCTGTCATTGCATTCAGTGGTACTGGTGCAAGAAATTCTGGAGAAAAGACTGTATTAAAGTTGTAATACATCTTCACAGTACCTCAAAACCTGTTGCCTAGGAATTGAAGATGACAGGGAAAAAAATAAATACCTCTTTCCTTTTCCATTTTCTTGTTAGGTAGAAATTAACACATGCTTATTCAGGGAACAAATACTGCTTCTTTCCAACGTTTTCATAATTTCCATGAAATTTTCTTTCCTAGTTTAGTTCTTGCTTCATTTGTGCAATCATTAAGCCAGTCCCCTGAGAACCATCAACAAGTAGGTTCAACCTGCTGACAGCTGCAAGATACCATCCATCAAAATTATTATGTTCATCAAGGCACTACTGATGATCTATCTCAGTGGCCTAAAGTTATTGGTCTCGGATAGATACCTCTTTAAAACACAACCATGAATTACCATGTCTAATTTCAACAAGGTATTTTTCAGTTTTATATCCAAGTTAAAGATTAATTTTGTTCCCAGATGTCTGCAATTAAGCAAAGCATCCATGATAGTTTGTGATTGGAAATTATAATTAATAAGAAAAGGAAAACCTGGAGTTCTAGCACCTCAAATTAGAAAAGAGAGGGGGAGAAGAAAAAGAAAGAAAAAGCAACTCCTTATGTTAGTCTTTCATACCTTGATCCTCAGCTACCTGGTTATTAAACACAGTCTTCTGTGTCGTAGCTTGTTTTCTCAGTTTATTCTTTTCAAGCCTATTTTCAGCTTGTAACCTCTGCAGCTGTTGGGGCTTGACCCAGGCTGGACGTCAGATGCCCACATGAGTGGCACAGGGAATGGGGGCTATGATCAGTTTACCACGTTGCCTCTCCTGCTCCTTCCATCTTCCATCCACCCCTGCTCCAACGTGGGGTACCTCCCATGGGAGATAGTTGTCCACAAATTTCTCCAATGTGAGTCCTTCCCACAGGCTGCAGTTGTTCATGAACCACTTGCTGGAAGATAACACTGCAGTGTCCTCCTGCATCCAGCAGCACTAGACCATGTTGTAGAATGTCAGATCCGTGAGGCAAAAAGTCGATCTGAGAAGAGGATAAAGCCAGCTGGACCGTGACCTGTTCTGTAAATCTGCCCTGCTCTCTGCTGGCCTGGGCTCAGAGCACTGACCCAGAGTTCAGTTTAAATGATTTCACCGAGTCAGGCCCTGAGCTGGAAGCAGGCATTGTGTCAGAGCTGTCCTTCCACATGTTGAGGCCAATTCCTGTCATTAGTAACCTGAGCATAAGCCCCAGTTTTTCAGTCAGCTGAGGCAGCACACCTCACAGAGCAGAAGACAGAGGCAGGCCCTCTGGGGAAGATGGTCAATAGCCAGAGTAGAAGTTCTACGCCTAATCAACTTTTGTTGTCAAAAAGAAGTGCTTAGTGTCATTGCTAGAAGTCTCCTTCTGAATCTCTTAGGTGATTAATGATAACATATCTAGTCATTAAGCATATGTTTCAGCCTAGAGAAGAGGAAATAGAGTGGAGACCTCATCTCAGTCCACAACTTCCTCATGAGGGGAAGCAGAGAGCAGGCACTGATCTCTTCTCTCTGGTTACCACTGACAGGACTCAAGGAAATGGCCTGAAATTGTGTTAGGGGAGGTTTAGGTTGGATATTAAGAAAAGATTCTTCACCCAGAGGGTGGTTGGGCACTGGAACAGGCTTCCTAGGGCAGTGGTCACAGCACCAGCCTGACAGAGTTCAAGAAACATTTGGACAATACCCTCAGGCACATGGAGTGATTCCTGGCACTGTGCTGTGCAGGGCCAGGAGTTAGACTTCAGTGATCCTTGTGGGTCCCTTCCATCTCAGGATATTTTATGATTCTATGTAATGATGTTTTCCAAGGAGTGAAAAAGCATCCTTTCACTGCAGTGAACTGCAAGTTCTCAGTTACTCTAAACTGATATATGTCCCTGGTAATCAATGGAGTTGAGCTTATTTACAGTACCTGTGGCCTTGGCTACACAGCTCTGTTTTGGGGGATACTGACATTATTCTGATAGTTCTCTCAAGACTGCTGGGCTCGGCAATAAAGTGCTGCCAGGATGCAGGACAAAAGAATAAAGCTTAATAAATAAATAAATAAATGGAGGAATGTGTTATAAACTCTCATTTTCTTCAAACTGAGAAATCATAATTTCCTGTTTGCGTTGTAGCTCTGCCCCGTTTCTTCTGATTGTTCCACTTCAGAGGAATTAAATGAACAAAGATCTGTGAAATAATTGGACTCAATTGCCAACCTGAGAAAGCTCATTTAGTTTCCTTCCCAAGAGAAACACTGATTAGATCTGCCTTAGACAGCCATTCTCATTTGAACAATGTGAGTTATGATTTGGAAAGGATCTGCAGAATTGGAGCTCCACTGAACAAAACTGTGAAGTTAACACGTGCAAATGCAAGACAAAAAGATTCAAAAGATGGAATAAACAGAAACAAAGAATAGAAACATCCAAATGAGGCATGTGAAATCCACATCACAAGTATTTTCACAGTTTTTTAACAGCCTGAACCTGTGAGGAACTGACTACTGTAGAAAACTGAACATGGCCAAGCCGCTTTCATAAACTAGCCCCACTAGAGCCAGGGATGTCCTGATAAATAAAAACAAAAGGTCACATGTACCTGTTTAGTGTTCCACGCTGTAATCTCCATGTTGTCCTAATTGTAAGTGAAGAAGCTCTATTTATTTTATCTTACTCTGCACCACTGGGGTGAGTGTCGTTGTTTGGACAAATTGGAGGAAAATATCAAAAAGTCACCCCAAGACAGTGAGGTACAGTAAGGGGGAAGGATAGGACTCTGCTGGTTTTTTTTAAGCAAAAATAGTGAGCTTTTGTAGGTGCTAAAAAGCTAGAAGCAGAGAAATGCTTCAGCCTTTTCCCAATATTCTGTGAGAAGACTGTCTTTCCTATGCAAACTATTTTAAACAAGGTCACAGTTTCATAAACTTCTTGCACCTGCAAGCTGTTTTGCAAGATTGTTATGGCTTCAACTTTGAAAATATTTTGGAATAGGTATCTTGGGACTTGGCCAATCCTCTCAAGGAGCGGATGGCCGAGGAACCAATTACCTATTGCCACTCAACACACTTTTTGCGATCTATCCTACACAGTAGTCAGAAAATTATTAAAGAAGAAGCTTCGGCTTCTACTTGTTCATGAGCCTGGACTCTGTGTCATTTTCTTTGTGTGTCTCAGACGTAACAGCGACAAGCTTTTACCTGGCTTGAGTAAAAATAAATGCTGAATGCAAAGTAGCTGCTGTGTCCCTTTGAAATCAGTGAAAAGCGTCCCACACGTTTTGGTGTAACAGGGTTGGGTCCTTGTTGCATACACAAAAGCCTTAGCATGCACCTAAAGCCAATCATTTTTCCAAGCAAAACCACAATGCAAGCCATTACAGGCTGAACTATCCGAAGAATGAACGATAACCCTCTAACACTGTTTGGTGTTCCTGCCACAGCAAATGGAGGCATTTGCGTAAGAGCAGACCAGGGCATGGACAGGTGAGAAGCCTTCCCACCTGTGGCCCCAGCAAGCGCTGGCTCAGCTGGAGCAGTTTTGTCCCACAGCGTTTCACAGATGCCCCTGCCCCGTTCTCTGTCAGAAGAGAGCCCCGAGGGATGGGGAGCACATGGTCACCATCAGCAGGGACACTGGCTCCTGGCCTAGGAGAGGTGTGGGAATTCCTGCTGACTGGAAGCCGAGCTGTGAGTTCACGTACTGTCTTGTGTGAGTCAAACTGCCTGAAGACACGGGCTCCATGAGCCGTGCAGAAGCACTACAGACAATCAGGGAGCTATGGAATTCTCCTGTGAATTTTCGTGCTGCTCTGTTTAAACAAAAGCGTTTGCAAATGCAGCCATGTTAATGTTTCCCAGGTGGCTAGCTTCGGATAATAAGTATACACAAGAGCACTTATTTTGTTATGCTGGTTCTCAGGACAATCCTATCTCTTAGTGAAAATAAAACTATCCTGCTGTCTCTAGGGGAATTTCAGCAAAATGCTAGTCAGGCCTGAGGCACTGATAGGGAGACAGCCCAGCTCCTCCAAACAGAATAAATTGACATTTCCAGTCACATAACAGCGGTCCATTAGCAGCAAGCACAGGAAAGAGAGACACTTATGTGAAATATAAATTAGGGCTTAAAAGCCTTTCCCATTGTGCTGTATGATGGCAGTCACTGCCATTGCTGGGCCTCACTAATGAGTCTGAGGAAACCTGGCTGACAGTCTGCAGCCAAATGTTGGTAATCACAGATTAAAGACGTCTCTTTCCTGAACCCAGAAATATCTTTACTTGGATCTAACAACAGCCTGCACAGGAGACAAATGATGGTGGTAGATCTCTAACTGCTCTCTGTAAGCAATGTGTCAAATTGTAAACTTAGAACTGAAGAAATCAAAGAACTAAGAAAAGTCTATAGGAGGGCTACTGGGAGTTTGAGTAGTCAAATGCCTCGTAGCAAATAGCAGTGACTTACCTCAACAAC
This sequence comes from Struthidea cinerea, assembly GCA_013397865.1. Lineage (NCBI taxonomy): Eukaryota > Metazoa > Chordata > Aves > Passeriformes > Corcoracidae > Struthidea > Struthidea cinerea. Next base: position 2,956,084 of record VZTI01000239.1, read on the forward strand.
TGAGTAAAGAGGAGAAGAAAAAATCCTGTCCACTTCATTTTAGGAGTTGGAACTAGATGATCTGTAAGGTCCCTTTCAACCCAAGCCATTCTATGATTCGCCTTGGAGTTATTTTAGCCAACACCCGTTATTTTCATTTACTTTATACAAGGCTCAAGGTGTAAGACGTGTCTCACTAATATTCATGTTACAGTAGTCATAAAAAGCAAGCATTTGAAAATGTGACAGAAAGTTCAGTATTTCAGTAGAGTGCTGAGTTCTGCTGAATCTTCATTTATCTGGCACTGTTAAATGTCTTTCTAGGGCTTTCTGTGGAGCAGTGATTAAACCAGGGCAGAAGCAGCCCAGCGTGGTTCCCCACCTCATCCTAGATAAGGCAAAGGCGAAATGCTGAAATAAGAAATGCCTTTAAAGAACAAATATCACTGGCTGGGACAGGTGGGAACTGTTGTCTTATGAAATGGAAACAACCACAGACAACAAAGGCAGAGACTCAGGAAATCTTTGCCAGTGGGAGCATTCTGTATACAGGCTTTGCTTAAACAGACAAGCTGTCTGAGAGCTGGAGTCAGTGACATCAGCAAGTGATGTGCTCCTTTGCTGATGTACCTGAACTGAGCATGTTCCTGGCTCTCACTGGAATCTTGGTGGGAGAGGCAGGTTCCTGTTGGATGACTCTTGTCTCTCTTTGGGGAGATACCTTCTTTTGTAGTGTGAGTGCCAGGCTACCCATGCCCTATCTCCTTTCATCTTACACACCCACATGGCTAAGGCGTGACAGCCCATGGCATAGCCCATCAGAGCTTACCAGAATACAGATATTCCCCAAGACAGTGGAATCATCCTGGTTTCAAGCCAGCCTGTCCTAGTTCCATACCAGCAGGAGTTTTATTTCAGCAAACTAATAACATACTTGAAAGTCCTATACAATGGTCAAAGACCATCCATAGCAGTAACTACCAGCAAAACCTAAGTTTCAAAGTTGATACTGCCAGTGCATGAGGAATGAGGAGGACTTAGGAGGAGGAGCTGAGGGAGCTGGGGTTGTTCAGCCTGGAGAAGAGGAGGCTTGAGGGGGGACACCTTGTTGGTGTCTACAGCCACTTGAAAGGAGGATGCAGCCAGGTGGGGGTCTCCCAGGCAGACAGTGACTGGACAAGACAAAACAGCCTCAACAGCCTCAAGTTGTGCCTCTTGCCCCAGGCAGACCTGTGGAATTGCCTTGGGGGTGTTATAGCTATTTTTGTGGGGCTCAAGGCAGGGGTGTCAATATGTCTTTGCCAATGTCTCTGCAGCACCTATGAACACTATTCTGTTTCTTGTCAACTTAATGTCATATTCAGAGGGACGTCAAGGCACTGTGATGCAGCACTCTGGATTAGCAGCCTGCAAAGAGATTGCAACTAATCTTCTGATGTCACTTGCAAATCAAATGAGAAATGGCAGCACAGCTGCCATTGGGAAAAGGGATTTCCCAGAATGGTGCCTTCTTTTCAGCATAGAGGAAATTGAGGGAAAACTCTGAGTGGTTTTCTTGAGGGCTAGAGACAGACCCATAGAGTTTTTGGGAAAAGCTTCAGAGGCTGTAAGCCTCTGAAGTAAGACAGTACAACTCATGAGATTAACACTGCTAAAATCCTGAGTGGCTGATAAGGCTTAACAATGCTTACAACTTCCCCTGCACAGAACAACAAATAGTCACTGATTTGATGCTGGTAATGGTTAGAGGGGAAGGAATGATTTCACAGAATATATTCATTAAGATTAGCTTCCCATTTATTGCCTTACATATAAAGAATAGCCCTGAAGGACAGGTTTCATGACCTCAGCAAGCAGCATTCCTAAAATTTATCCTTAAGCCCTTTTCTTGCCAAGGGAGGTGGGAATTGTTAGAAAGCATGATGTGCTAGGTGTTTTTATGCAGAAATAAGGAGATTAAAACTGAGCTTTGGACACTTGTGTCACGCTACTCAGAGAGAGTAGGAAGAGAGAGCTGGGAAGGAGAGCTCTGCAGTTTCTTCTACCCCTTTCATTACCATGCCGTTGTCCTTTCTAGAGAAGAACTAAGAGTCCTTTTAGCTTTAGCACCCTTCTTTGAGTGACAAATAATAGTTAATTCTAGGGCTATTTCATTTATGTTGTCCTTATCCTCAGAGTATGGACTTATCAGTATAGGAACAGCTGGTGAATGGCATGTGGCTGTAATTCAGAGGTAGGCAAGCCAGATGTCTGGTTTGCATGGCAGTTCTGAGTCAGATAACTCATTCACATGGACTCTTGAAGTACAGAAGAGGACCGTCTTCTCCAAAATCAAAACCTTGAAATGCGAGCAATCATCACTCACAAGGAAGCTCCATTCAACTTTCATAACTATGTCAAAAATACAGCATAAAAAATGAGAGAAGTCAACTTCAGAATCTTCTGGTTGCTAAAGCAAAGCCCCAGCATTCAACAACATCAAATTGTGATCAGGCTGTTCTTGGCACTGCAGGAATCACAGTTATTTTCAAAAATAAATCATAAAGATGTATACTACATCAAAACTATTGAAAAGGGACATTGCAGCATGTTGCTTTTTCTGAAAGATGTAGGGTAGGTCAGGTGACTAAGTCACTGCTGCACTCATTTCAAAGAATAACAAAATTAAAATTAGGACAATACTCTAGAAATTGCTGTACCACACTGAAGTCAGTAGTCACTTTAATCATGGCTATGTTTTGTTTATGAATAATATGCAGGAGTGAACAGTAGAGGGTGTTAGCTTAAAGGAAAACTTGAGTTCACTCTGTGGAATATGCCCTGTTTAATACAATTCACAACAAAAGAAATCTGGTGCTGGGAAGTACAGCTGTGCCTCGGTGTAAATGGCAATAGGGAACCTGTCCATCACCTCACCTCAAGAGCAATGTAAAGGATAAAAAAGAATTGCAAACAAATGCTCTAAAAATCACAGAATTTTAGAATTATTTAGGTTGGAAAAGACCGCTAAGATCATTGAGTCCAGCTATTAACCTGGCACCACTAAACCGTGTCCCCAGGTGTCCCATCTACATGTCTTTTAAATATTTCCGGGGATGGTGACTCCACCACTACCTGGGCAGCCCATTCCAGTGCTTGACATTCCTTTCAGTGAAGAAGTTTTTTCCTAATGTCTAATCTGAACCTCTCCTGGTGCAGTTTGAGGCCATTTCTTCTCATTCTGTCATTTGTTACCTGGCAGAAGAGACAGCCCCCCTATTTTTATGTCATTTATGACTAATTAGTAGACTTGAATTATTTTTCAATGTAGCTTGCAGATTGGATAATTATTCTTTTGATGACTTTTTGGGTAGCAGCTCGGAAAATGTTTTCAATTAGATTTTTTTTTTTTTATGGCATGCCTTAGTATCACTAGATTTGCCTTTGTTTTCTGCAGTTTCCTAAAGTCAAAACAATTTCTTTCACTCTTCACATAATTAGGCAGATATAAATCGTAGCGGATATAAATGAACAAACCTAAGCCTCTCCTGCAGTACTCACCAGAGGGAATGACTTTCCTGACAGGGCTCAGTGCTATTTTAGGTGCTGTGGATTATCGCCCCCAGCATCTAGCAGCCAGACAAAATGAGTCTTTAATAAGTCTTATATCGTATATGCCAGCCTGAACCAGATGTCTTGGAGACCCTTAGACATCTCAGATAGCATTAGACTGATGTTTAGGTAGCTGGCCTTCATTCTGTTTGTTTCAATTCTGTGGGTCTGAAGAGAAAGAATATATAGAGAGATTTTTAAAACTCCTTAATTAATTTAGACTTCCTCAGGAAACATATTTGTGGCTACAGCATTCATGAGCACCACATCTAAAATCCTGAATCATGGGACTTTCCCCCTCTCCATTCACTTAGATGCTCAATCTGTGTCCTGGACACACACCAAGTGCTCGCATTTAGATTTCAACTCTCAGATGAAATCATCAAGTGCGGGTCTTACCACACACTTGGCTACCTTTATTTTTGTACATTTTAGTGTACATTTTAGTTCGTAAAACCCCATGAACATCACAAATAAGACACATTTTAAAAGTATTGTACAGTTGTAAGTACCAGGTGAGTATTATGGAGAATTAACTGAAGTCATGTACATTGGTGTCCAGAGCTCCTGTAACAGCAAGCCCTCACAGTTATCTGGGGCCACTGCTGGGAAGATCAAAAGGGCAGTGCCACTGAGCTCAGCATTACACAGCTTGTAAGAAGTCCAAAGCCCTTGTAGAAGTGCTCATAGTTTAATTCAGAAAAAAAAAAAACAACAGAAATTTATGTGCATGTAGGTACAATGTATAATAAAACTGTTTGGGGTATTACCTACTTTGCCAGAGCCACCGCATAAATATTCTGAGATCTGTCTTTGCTTTGTGTTTCTGTGCAGGAGTAGCCTTGTCTTCTCAGCTTCTCCCTGACTTCTTTGAAGTTACAAAGTGTTTGCCAAAGCACCTGCAAACCACATACACACAAGGTAATTTTTATACAGGAACAAAAGGTTCAGTCGCTGGTGGGAGGTAAGGAATTTTGTGTTCAGTGCTTTGGCATGCTGTGAACTTCGAAGCTTTTGCAGCCCAGTTGTACAAGTAATGGTCAAAACTGGTCAGACTGGTCACTTAATTGTATTGATCTCTTAAAGCAATACGAAGTGGGTAGGCTTGGAAAAGGGAGAAAAAAGGACCACAGGCTAGTAGTCAGCAGCCAGTTTGTCACTAGGAAAGTTCCTCTTGGTGGATCAGACACCCTGCACAAAATGTCACACATTTATGAGAGAAAGAATTCCTGAAATTCCCACCAACCATGGAAAATGTTGGGGCTTTGCTGTTTTGTGCCAATTAAAAAGCACATCTCCTTAAGCTTTCCAGTGCAACCCATTTCTCTGTGGAGTTAAAACCTGCAATGTCCTGCTGCTTTTACAGCCAGAATTAAGATTCCATGGTAAGAAAATGAGAAAGAAGAGGCAAAGAAAGTTATTTTTTGTCCTGGAGGACACAAAGGAAGTCTGTGTAGCTTTTGTGCTCGGGCTGAAACTACACGGTGACAGAGTGTAGCTGCTCTCTGACCACAAGGGCTGGCAGAACTGAAGGGATCAGCAAGCACAGCATTGCTCATCCCAGCCAGAGCTAGCATGGCTGAATGCATTTAGCCATATATTTAATTAAGGGAACAAACAGGCCAATGCTCAGCTGCCAGCCCTGCAGGCATACTCACAATGTAATTGTCTGGAAACATGCTTTTAAATTCATGTGTAAAAGATATTTAGGCACTCAATACCAAGCTGTTAGGCTGAAGTGCTGCCTCTTGTTTGTCAAGGAAGGATCTGAGTTTCCTTCATCTGTAAAGCAGCTGCATAAAATAAAGATTGATGCTAAGTCCTGGCAGGAATTTCCATGTGGAAGACTTTTTCTCTGGTGCTATACCTCTTAAAATTTATCTACAGGCAAATTACCCCATGTCACCCATTAAGATGTAAATTAAGAAAATGGTCGGTAAATGGTCTTCTGTTGATGAAGAAAAGGGCCAAGATAAATACTGAAAGGTATAACACAGTGTGCCTTGGTGTCTAGTCTGCTACCATTCTATGAGCTATCTATTAAATCCAAGAACATCCTGCCTTTTTATGGACAACTCAGATTCAGTATCCATGACTTCCTGTAACAGAAATCCCTACAAAAACTTGCTTAGTCCCTGCATTTTGTATGCTTGTATTTATATTTTTTAAATAATTTGCACACCTAGCAAGGGCAAAGCTCTTTCAGTTCAAGGTGACTTTCATGTTAGATCAATGAAAACAGCAGAAGAGAATAAAGAAGCAGCATCTCTGGGTGGTAAACAAATGCAGTATGTGTGAAAAGACTTTCAGAACAAAGCCAGGCTCTGCAGACAGGCAGAGAAGGTTGAAAACATGAAGTATAGTAGAAAGAAAAAAAAACCATTGTGCTATATTTGCCATCTGCATTCACTGCATTGCCTGAAATTACTCCCCTCACACATTTCTTAGTTAAAGATTTGGGTCTCCATTTCAGCTGTGAAAAGTGAGTAGATTCACAGCATGTTGTATTAGAAAGAGCATGGGAAGATGGTGCTTCTGGGAATTTCTGGCATGTAAGGAGACCGTCTCCCCGCAGGAACCCCTCTCGTTCCCAGCACAGTCCCACAGCATCCCAGCCAGCAGGGAGAGCAGTGCCCCAAGACTTGAAGAGCCAGGGCCTGCAGCAGCAGCTCCAGCAGCGCAGCGCCCGGAGCACAGGAGAGGCAGTGGCACTGCGGCACCTCGCACCGCCCCAGCTGTGCCTCCAGGCAGGGGCTAACAAGACACTCCAAGGAAGGTGTCATGTCAGTGATCTGTCCGAGGAGAATGTTGGGCTTGAAAAGTCATCATCCCCAGATATTTATTACTTACTGCTGTCCCGGATTTTGTTTTCAGGCACAAGCACCCAAGCTCTACTTTAACTCTGAGCCTACGAGCATCTGTGTAGCTCCAGCATTGTAGGGTGGGTCTTAAACCGGTGTTGGCTGCTTCTTGTCTGGGCTGATCAATGCAGCATCAGTGCTGCAAACAGCCACTGTCAGGTGGCTTCTGGTTGACTCAGGGAACTGACAGATCTGTTTGCAAAAAAAAAAAAATCTGCATACATACAACATAAAACAAAGATGAGTTGTGCAGGGATCTCCATTCTCCTCATCACTGTCTGACAAAGCAAAAACTCAGCATACAGTCACAAATCTGAGCTCAACATCAGTGCATGTAGCTAGCTGTGACTACATGTCGAAGTCTGTGTCACAAATTTCCCAACATCCTCTCCTCAAAAGCCACAAGGAACTTAAGATCATGTGGAAAACAGGCAGAGAGGCAGCTGCTTGGACCGTGCAATGCTCAGCTCTGAGATACCTGTGAGGGAAACTGGAGCAGGGAATGCCACTGGAGATGGACAATTACCTCTTTTAAACCTGCTAAGGACTGATACATGGGGCAGCTTTCACAGGAAGGGGTGACACTGCCAGTGCTAAGACCCCAACCTTAATAGCTTTTGGAGTGGAAGAACTGGGCAAAAAGAGCAGGTGTTCAGTTTAGGCCACAGATGTGTTTGTACTTGTTTGCTTCTGACCTTTTCTTAAAGCCCTTTAATTAGAAGACCAAGCTTACAATGTGTTGAAATCATCCCTCACACAGTTTTTCCCTTCAGCATGTTTGCTGTTAAATTGAAACCTGGGCGCTACTGAGCTGGGTTGAGGTGTGTCTCTGCAGAAGCAGCAAGGCTGCATCAGCAAACCTCGTCCTGTGGCTTGGGCAGAGACAGCACTTGCTTAATGCTGTTGGCCTGGCTCCAGGGCCACTGTGGGGAGGACTGGGATCACTAACTGCTTGGTTTTCAAGAGCACTCAGCATAAACCTGCATCCTTTTCTGCCGAGCACTCCCCCCTCCCAGGAGAAGCACCTCCCAGCTCAAGGAAGATCTCAGCTTTGATGCCAACACTCTCATTTTATCAGCAGGAGAGGGTTACGGTTGGCCCCGGAGCACTAAGAGCTGTGGGGATGTGTGATTAAGAGGAGCTATGTGCTCTCTCAGAGCGTTGCTGTATTTATGGAGCAGCCAAGCTGTAGGCAAGCAAGGAAACAGCCCTGGAGGAAACGGTCTGTTGCATACCTGTGCAGATTGAGTCAAGGTTTGTTATACAAACTTCCATTAAGTTTCCCTTTTTCTCGAAAGATAGGACATTGATCTGGTTTCCCATTTTCACAACTGAGTAGGAGGTTACTGATGACTTTCTAAAGGAATTCAGGCTCAAACATTTTTCGGCTTTCTGCTGTTCTAACAGCTGGTACCAACAGGACAGGTAATAGGTGTTCTCTCCCTATGCCTTTCATGCAGTGCTGAATGCCAGGGGCTGAGTCCCAACCTTGGGTCCAAGGCTTGATCCAGAATGACAAATACATATGCAGGTGAAAATTCTTTTTTGTTTGTTTGTTTGTTTGGGGGCTTTTGTTTAGCTGTTTTTGCTGTGTAGGCTATGTTTCTTTAGCCAATAGGAAAAGTGACATCTTAGCAGTTGGAAAAAAATCAGAAAGAAGTAGACTGAGCATAGTCTCAGCGGCCCAAACCCCACCACTGCCAACTTTGTGTGAGGCAGTCTGATGAAGCAGCAACCTGGATTTTTGATGATCTGGTTATGCTCCCTTGACAGAATCTGAAATTAGGCCTTCCTGGTTGAGCTCAGCTATCTGGCAAATCCAAATGGAAAATTCATCTTGTTGGGAGAATGTCTTGGGGATGGTTTATTACCCCACTCAATTTTTGGGGTTTTTGATCTGTTTTGTTTTGTTTGTGCCTGGGGTGGCTGCTGTCCTTGCCCCACCCACAACTCCCTCCGGAAAAGACAAGACCTGGGATGTTATTGCTACACCAAAGCAGAGCAATATCCCAGTAGTCAGACCCAGTTATAAACGTGTCATGCATCTGGACCACAAAAAAGATCTGAGATCAAATTGGCTACCATAAAAGCTGGAATTCACCCAATATAAATGTACCACTGGATTACAATGTATACATGTGTATACTTTAATTTTCCACCTGTTTCTATTTGCTTAAATGTGTCTTTCCAACACCATTTTACTTCAGATGTAAAGATCTGAAGATGTGAAGATCTTCCAAATGCATTCATCTGCCTGGAAATTGCAGAGTCAAGCTTGAGAATTTCTTTAATGTCCATTCACTTCTCTTCTGACACTGATACTCTTCAACAGCACAGCTGACCCTCTGCTGCTGTTTCTCTTTCATACCTCCAAAGTAAGTCTGCAAAATCATAAATCATTTAGTATTCACTCATAAGTTTATTTTTGATTCAAGGACTAAAATTACACAGTTACAGGTACTACAAATCTTTCCTGTCTGCAGCTTCATCCATTCCTCCCAAGCTCTTTCATCATGCACCCTTCTTGCGGCTTCCTTTGCTCTGTGCAGTGGTGCTGAGGCTGTCTTGCCAATCCTCACTGCTCCATGCTGACTCTAATAACCCTGGGGATGTTGCTTTCACCAGGCTCTGGAGAATGTCCCACAGCTGGACTGTGCAAGCATCAGGGAGACTTCAGTGAGCTGGAAGGTGAAGCTCTTGACAACTGCAGATTGACACCTTGATGAACACCAGGATGATGAAATGGAGAGGGAAGATGCTAGGAGAGAACCAGTATCTTTAGTGAGAGACCACACTGACCCACCATGAGCTTGGATGTCACAGTTCAAACACCCCTTGAAATTTATCATGAAACAAATAACTCAATGACTATGTTATGCAGAACAGTAGTTCTGCATAAAGATCTTTTGCTTTCATACTCACAAGTTCAAACCAGTCTGGTTTTTAGGTATTTTTAAGAATTCTCATTTTCTAAGTCTGTAGCTTGTAGCTGTTGTGTTCACAGGCCAACCTTTGATTGTACTCTTTCTCAGGAATCATCTTCCAGGAAATGCTGGGGACAGGGGACAGGCTACATGGACCTTTGTCTGACCCATGCTTATCTTCTTTGCTTTTCTATTTGTGTCACTGAAAAGTCACTTTTTAGTCATATCAAATGAAACCACCAACTACTAGGCACCCTCCTGGCACAAAATGATGACAATCATAATGAATGACAAAAGACCAGAAGCTGGAGGAAAAATGAAAGAGAATAAAACAGGAAGAAACAAAGTAAACAAAAGCATATACTCTATTTTGCTTCAAACTTTGATTTTCAAGGATCTTGTAAGAACTTGTGTAATAGAAAACAAAACCGTGGAAGGAATCAGAATAATAAAGAAGGATAAGTATATGATGTACAGGTTGGGGAAGCAACAGCACAGATTGAATACATATAGAGTATGAGACATGAGTATGATTAGTTTTAGGAGTGATTTTCATCCATAGCTACCACTGAAACTCTGACACTGCAGCTTAAAAATCAGAAGTATGCCTTTGAAAATTGCCTAATGACTGTGCACCATCAGCACTTACACACACAAAAGGAGCATTGTGATTCTTCTTCAGCACCCTAAGAGACAGAAATCTAGAGTACCCGTGTGTCAGGGTCAGGAAATTTCTGGACTGTGTCCTGTCTGTCTGCAGTACAAAAGCACTGCCAGACTAAAATACTAAAAGGTTTTGTGGCCATACTGCTTCCGTGAATAAAGTGAAAGCTGCACTGTTAAATGAGTGTTACCCACCACACATGCCTCCTAAACCAATGGAACTGCACTTTTTTCCCTTGCCTGTCTCCATGTTTCATTCTTTATGGGGAAAGAGACTGAGAGTTTAGCACACTTTCCTCTTTCCATGAGCGGACAACCCCGAGAGAAGACAGAATGTTTCTGGCCAAGCTGTAACGTGGTATCGAGAGATCAACAAAAGCTAAATCTGGCAGCTGTTGGGGAGCCCTTAGCCACACACAGCTGCAGTAAGGAACAGATGCAGGCATAGCTGAATTGACATCAACTGCTCATTAAACAAGCCATGACCAACAGATGGGAACACTGCTGTACTATGATAGCCTTCTCCAAATGCTGAATGGACTAGATGGAAAATGAGACTGGAAAACGACTGGGTGCTAAAAATGGGAAATCCTACTGTGGGAAATCTAGCCAATCCACTAGAATGCCAGGTGCCACAGCTGCTCCACTCTTGAACTCAATTCAGAGGAACTATGTTTGCCACAGAAAAGGAGAGAAAATGTTCCTTTTCAAAGGTCTCTCAACTACTCCATATTGGCAGTTACAGTAATTATCAGCATAATTGCTTCAAGTCACATGTCATTATAAATGAAAAAGGAGATTTGGGTTCTTTTAGCTATTATTTGCTAATGCATCAGGCAATGCAGAGTATTACTGTGCATCATACCTGTACCTCACTCCAAATTTTTTTCTGATCTCTTTTATTTTTACTAGACACACATTTTAGAAAATTGCCAAGGAAGTCATGTGGAATGAACATTGATTTTAGGCATTACAGAACAGAGAGAAAACTAGAAAGGCAGAAGAATTTTTCTACAGAAATAGATACACGATTTTATTGCATCTATAAAAACAATTATTGCAATAACCAAGGACAGAGTTAAGTATCAATGATCTTGCTACATCAAATAGTATTATTTGAGTTACCAAGACAAAGAATCATTAGCCAACAGTCTGCAAGAATTTGCCAGGCCTTCATTCGCTCTCTTATAAACACACAAAGCTAACTAACACAGTAAGAGTGGCAAGCATACACATCAAAATAATAATGTTTCGAATATAGTAGTTCTGGAAGAAGTAAGACAGAATTCACTTCAACACAATAATGAAGCTAATATATGCTAAATAACTAACACAATTACTTAATCTTTATTCACTTCTGTTTATGTTGTTTCCGCAAGTGGGACCAGCAGGAATGGGCTGTTGATTCCTCTTAACAATCAGAAATATTTTAATAAAACTGAGCATAAACCAAACCACAAACAGTCCAAAATGCCTCCTTAATTCATGTAGGGCCCACAGTTCTATGGAAATATAAGGCTTTATGGAAATACAAGGCTTCATAAACCATCTATATAAGAGCGATGTAGCTGAATCCACATTATCTTGGGGAGCACAAAAATCCATCTCGGTATCTGGCAATGCTCATTCAAGTTTAGGAGAACTTACTTCCTCATATAACAGATGAATGTACACATGAAGTCAGCAGAAACGTAGGCAGACGTGTTGATTAACACATCAATTAGTTATAAAACACAGCCCAGTCAGATTACTAAATATATATATGTATATGTGTATGTGTGTAAATATGTATCTGGACATAAGAAGTGACAAGACAAACCTTTGGAAAGGAAATGCAAGAAATGCTGATGGCATTAAATGCTTTTAATGCATTACACAATACACACATAGGGAAAACATTTATATAAAAATGAAGAAAATGCCTTTACTTCAATCAAATATATCAGGACTATTGAACTTTTTCAAAAGTTAAAAGATATCCAAATTATTTAGGTATTTGATATTACAAGGAAAAGAATATGTGGGAGGAATATACATCTTTCAGATAAACTCAGTTTAACAGACTGCTTTTAGAAATCTAAAAAAAATAAGCATAAACTTGTTCCTGCAAAAGACATTTAATGACAAAAGTGTTATTACAGCTATTCAAAACATTTCTCTGAGATGCTAAATGTTTTAAAAATCTGTCTTTGTAATAAACAATCCAGAAATAATGAAGTAATGAAAGCAGATACTAGGAAAACCTGGAAAGGGATCACTCTGATGAACACTGGTGTGTCCAGTGTATGAAAGCCAGTAATTGAGACTTCAGAGTGATACAGGGGTCTGAAGAGGAAAACAGGGTGTTTTACCCCACTTGTGCAATTTAGGCTCCTGACTTGAATATCCAGCCTTATTTCAGCATTACAAAAGTTCCATGAAGGGAAAGTCCATTGTTAGATACCTGATATTTTTAATATCTGGTCCACAGAGACTGACTGAGTAATTCATTAGAATGGCAGCATTTCCAACTTCTCATCCATGTTATTTAACACCTACCTACATCAATGTAATCTAAGGAAAACTGTTAACCTGCATAGGTGAATCTCACAGATCTGGTGCTCAACACATATTGAACTGCCAAGCAGTAAGTGTAAACTAATAGTTCATACTTGACTGGGAGTTGTGCAGAAGGAAAAAGCAATGCCAGGCAAATTTGTTTTCTTTACTCTCTTCATCTTTAAAATGAAATCCAGCATTAACACAGTTCAAATAGATGTGTATGTCAGGGGTCAGGTAACACATTTGATATAACTTACAAAATTATATACACAGAGTGCTGTGAAACATTTGCATGGTATGAAAATGGAGCAACTATCTACACCCAAAGAGGAGAAATACACAGTCACGTACAGAGACCAGATAAAGAGGTATCTAATGAAACCATGTGAGGATGACCATATAGTGTTACTTAACATCTTTATCAGCTCTCTGACTTTTCCCTTTCTGATAAAACACAGAAGGATATGTAAAGGAAAATAAACTTTAGGAAAAAAAGGAAACACATATTCAATATTGATGGTGTCACAAGAAGAGACATGTTCGACCTGCATACGATGTTGAAGCCTGTTAGAATACTATGAGATTATTTGCTAAGTCTAGGCAGAATTAAAATGCATAGATAACCAATGGTCTCGTGTAATCCTTCCTCCAAGCTGCATGGAATCAGTTACTTGCTGATCACAGTAGCATTATTTCACATTTCCTCAGCATCTGCATCTCAAAATGTCCAAGAGGAAGGCTCTTGGACAACTGAACATTTCCAGCGACGTAGTCCCACCTTTGGAAACCATGGTCTCTCACTGGACAAGCCCAACACCTCTGCTCTCATATAACTCTGATCAAGCCACTCTTAAAATGCCCGTTATGTAGCGGGCACCATAACACCCACTATAAGCAATGTAAATGGAATTTGCAGGCAATCTTTAAAGGATGAGTGAGAACACAGAAGGAACATTCAGAGGAGCCAAATCAAGTTGATTGACAACATGATGATTGAGTGAATTTATAACCCATTACTTCTGGAAGTAAATAAATAATGAGGCTGTTGAGAACGTATTTTAAATGGTACAAGGAGGTGCACCTAGCAAGTAAGGATAAAAACCCTGTTATCTTTCCACTGACAGTAGGATCTTGCAAATGAAGAGCTGACTGGCATGTAATGGCAGGCCTACACTAGCCCAGTCTCTGCTGCAGAGTGACAGGGAGTATAGGTACTGCTGTCAGCTTTAACTGAGCTAGCTCATACACCAAAAGCAATTTAACCTCTGAAGCATTGAGTTACAGGTGCAATAATTTAGAACCTGCAGTATAGGCTTTAATCTAACAAAGAACAAACAGTAGGGGGACTGCAATATATACTCTGCTCGCAAGCAGGTACTATGATTTGGTGCCACTGCATCCTCACTGCTACTACAACTCTTAGGGAAATTAAGGTGGCATATGCTGGAAATAGCTTTATTCATTTCTTACCCTTGCTGTGAAAACACATGCCGAGAAAGTGTCAAGAACAATTTCTAAAGGAAGTGAAAGAATTTCATCACGTAGGACATGGGAAAGCTAACTTGGCAACACCCAGAAATGCAGAAACCAAGTCCTTGTGTGGGTAATAGCTAAAGGCCCATCAGAACTGTTTCATTCCTACTACTTATACTTTTCCAGAGCTACTTCTTTACCTCTAAATTCTTCCTCATTGCTAGACAGTGAATTCCTTCCTCTCTGTTTTACTTCACTTCTGGAGACAAACAAAAGATCATCAAAGTCTGACATCTTCTCCCTGGGATGCCTTTTGTCTACCGTTGTCCTCTTCTTTTTCTTTTTTCCCCTCTTTTCTTTTACAATACTTTTCTTTGCTTCTTCTCCTCCTTCATCTTCCACAGGTGGGAGAGGGCAGGGCTTTGTGGTCTCACCATCCAGGCTAGAAAACCAGAAAAGGAAATTCACAAAGCTAAAAGCAAACATATCATAACTTCTCTTTAACAATACATAGATTTCACCTTTTTCCACATTTCACAGTACTGACAAGAGAAGGACTTATCACAGTCTTGACCATTTGACAGGGCTATAAATGTCCTACAGTTTAGTTTCCCTTTTACTTATAGAATAAGTGAAGGATAGCCTAAAACCGGGCTCTGGCCCTTAATCTTATCTCTCTTATGACTCCAGAAAAGATGTGGGCAATAATGCTCTTTAGCTGTGTGGGTCTGGATCACACAGTGTTTTTCTTTGCATATGGAACTTGTTAGCTACATTTGCAGAATGTTTGTTCTGCCATAATTATTTATTTCCAGGGTGATGGCAGGAAAATACCCCAAACAGATGCTAATGTCTAATACTAAAATCATGAGAGATATATTAGTACCTCTAAAGATTAGTCAATTATGCATAATCCCTAATACACACCACAAAAACATTAAAAGACAATCCCAAAGAACTCAGAGCTGGAGTTAGCCAAGCCATTGTAATACGTCTATGTGCACTGTGGACTTTGTCAACATGAGAAGCTGGGATTTGCCTTTTAATTTTTTTATCCCTTACTACTCCAGGACTTAAAAGGGTTTGTCTCTTTTTGAGGTTCTAATATCATATTGCATTCAGACTTTTTGATTCCTTTCCAATTAAATTATGCTTTTACATTGTTCCTATCAACAATATCACTTTCAATTCAATAGCGCTCTCTCATTAGATCTGTGCACATCCATGAGCAATATGCTGCAGTGTTCCCCTTTAACTATGACATAGGAGGTAGGGATTTCTTTTAGAAATACAATAAATAACAAGTTTCATTGGAAAGCACATTTTCATGCCCTCTTAAAAGGAAGGGGTTCTTATGGAAACTCCATTTAGTGCATTCATTTCAGTTAATTCTCCAAAGAATTCCTCTGTTTGCCAGTGCATAACTCAATTTCCTCCTCATTTGTACATAAAAATGGCAAGACAGCCTGCTAATAAATTCTCTTTGGAGAGTGAATATTTTGTATTAAAGCACTCATTCATAAAACAAAGCATGTAGAATGGACACTATTCTTATTGCTTATGCATTTAGTCACACCTTTTCTTAATATGGTAACTAATTTAGAATACAATCCAACTCAATGGAAGGGAAAGACTTCTTCAGATTTTGCTGGAACTCAGACCAGTAATATACCTGCCCCTTTCTAACTGGTTGCATGCATTAAGAAGGAAACCATGGTCTTCAGGTTTGCTTTTTGGTGAGAAGAGGCTATGTCATATCAATTGGATCAATGATCCAATTCCAATGCCTTGGAAAAGGCATTGATGTGTCTCAAGATCTGTTATTCTGCTCAGTTAAGAGAGGGCATTCATTTGTTTGTGTGCTGTGGCTCCAAGCTGGTGGAAGTTTGAGTTTTAAACTGTGCTGGGATCACTACTAGAAAATATGTGAGAATCACAGGACTTGAATCTTAGTTGCTTTTCATTCCATCATTCTCAGCAAATCCATAGATCAGCCCACAACTGGTACCCTCACCCATAATTTTTAGATGATAATCATATTAGAACATTTCAATGAAAATTAAGAACATCTGTGGGTGACCAAGCACTGGAGCAGGTTGCCCAGAGAGGGTGTGCAGTCTCCCACTAGAGATATTCAACCATTTGGATGCAATTCTGTGCAATGTCCTCTACAACGACCCTGCTTGTGCAGGGAGGTTGGACCAGATGACCCACTGTGGTCCCTTCCAGCCTGACCCAGCCTGTGATTCTGTGATCTAAAATTGCCTTTAATGGTGGAATTTATTTCTCTCTAAAACTACCTGAAAGGAGGTTGTAGCCAAGTGGGGGTCAGGCTCTTCTCCAGGCACCCAGCAACAGGACAAGAGGACACAGCCTCAAGCTGCACCACGAGAGGTTTGGGCTGGACATTAGGAAGAAATTCTTCACAGAAAGACTGACTGGGCATTGGAATGATTTTTCAGGGAGGTGGTGGAGTCAGGGCGGTGTTTAAGGAAAGACTGGACATGGCACTCAGTGCCATGGTTTAGTTGATAAGGTGGTGTTGGGTCATAGGTTGGACTCGATGATCTCAAAGGTCTTTTCCAACTAAGCTAATTCTGTGATTCTGTGATTTGTCCTGTTCATGCAACCTCTTGGAAATAAACTTCCCATGATGGAGATTATACAATTCTTTGGCAGCAGTGCTCATACTACATGGAAGAGGAAATCCTTCATCCTGTGGGATGTCAAGGCAAATGGAAGATTCAAAACAAAATTATGTTTTCTTACACAAAATGTGAAACTGTGGGACTCCCCCTGGGAAGAAGATATGGATGATGAAGGTCTACATGATTTCAAAAAAGTAACTGCACAAATCTGTGGAAGAAAATTCCATTAAGGCTGTTTAATACAGAGACTCCAATTCTGCTTCAGAGATTTTTTAAATCCGAAATTATTGTAGGCTGGGAATGTATTCTGGAGAAATATCCCTAGATGATTGTTCTGATCTTATTGTCCTCCCTAAGATTTGTTGTTGCTAACTCTCTGAGGTTGTTGGTGCTCTGAAGGGTGTCACAATTCAATGCTATTTCAACTGGATTAAACTAGAACTTAATACAAGATGAAAATGTAATCCACAATCACTTGGAACCACTGCATTTTCAGTGCACACTTCATATCCTGCTGCACATTAATTCTGCAGAACCTAAGTAAGGGCTCATACTCATCTTACACACTCTCTCTCTCTGTCATTCTCCAGATTTAAGACCAAAAGATGAACAAGTATCTTAGAAAAAAATTGCAATTTAATGTGTAGCTTTACATAACAAGAAGTATCTTAAAAAAAAATAAGGCCTACAACAAATAGAAACTCCATCTCACCTTTCAGCAATCCTCTTAACAATTTTCTGTGACTAAGCTTCAAACCATCACATCCCACCAACATTTCCAGAATGAAAATAGGGCAATAAATTCTCGTATAAACTTAGTTGCATGTGTAGAGTAAGCCAGTTCACAATAGCTGTAGTTAGAGTACTACGGATGGAAACCTGACAGCATAGCTGAACTCAAAGTAAAACATTTATGATTCACATTTTAAAAATTCGGTGTTTTTAGGTTCAAACATACTCACATCTCATAATCCACCCTCTGCACCGTTCTTATGTACTGACACGAATAGGCATACTTGGTTTGGCTGATTTTAATGAGCTCACTTCTTACACAGTGTTCCTGCAATAACACAATCAACATCCATCTAATTTAAACCGAAATCTCAAAAGCAGTGAAGATACACATGAATAAAAAGCCAACTGTTTAAATGGAACTGTAATCAGCCTCTAATAAAGATAATTAATACAAAATTTTCAAGTACAAAGTAAATTTGCTTTAATACACGCTATGAAAAATGCAGTAAAATTATAATGGCTTACAAACAAAAACCAAACCAAACAAACATAATGAAATTAATTTCAGACTATACTGACTGCATTAAAACTCCTATGTTTCTTATTTTAGAAGCATGGAACTTGTGAAAGCCACCAAATGTATTAAAGAAGAAAGAACAGAGTATGATTTCAGAATAAATTATCCTACAGAATTTCTTTGTTCTGGTCTATTACATGAGCTCCTCATTGCACTGTGAAATCTGATTTACTTTGGTTAGCTGGAGACCCCGATTGGGACAGTGAGCTCATTAGCCTGGAAAATTCTATCTGCCTCTTCAAAAAGAGAATAATGGTAAAATTGCCAGACTGGTATAATTTTCTAGGTTTACTTACCTCCCTGTTGTTGAACATCAGTACTGTGTAGAGTTTGTCACCTGTTTCCACCCTCTCTGGTGTTGCTATGACAATGGCAGGTACATAATATTCATTTCCTGCCTGTGTCCCAGTTCTGGCAAACACATAGTCTCCAACCTGTACATGAGGAAAGCATCAATGCTAGAGCCATGTAACTTGTGGCATTTACGACACATAAAAGGTAACTACTAAGATATTTTCACATGAATCATCATTCTATTATGTTCCCATGATTTAATATGGACCTTTGAAAGAAAAGAAGAACTTGGTCCTTGCATGTTCTGATCACGCAATTTCCAGTGAATCAGGGAGAGAACACAAAATAAAAATAAAGGACTGAGCTCTACTAAATGTACCTGGACTCAGCTAGCAAGCTGAACTGAATGACGAAACGTACAAACTGTGCATTCCCTTGGACTCTATGCAAATTTTAAGGCTTTTAATAAGCTTTTAAACCAACTCTGAGAATTTTAGATGATTCCATATGTAACTGATTTAGCCAAAATTGTTTTAAAAATTAACACAGAAGTCACAGTTTTACATCAAATTCTGCAGGTGTCTAGAGTTGGATGTTCCCCTCACAGAATTATCAGGAACTACCGTATCAGGATTTGCCTTCCTCTCAAGCTGAAAAAAAAGGTATGTCTCTAGTTTTATATGTAAACATGCAATTATAAACATGTTTCTTTTATTCAAAACAGATGGATCCATTCTGTATCCTAAATGCAACCATTACCCTTCTTGTGTGTAAAATAAGAATCACCAAAAAACCCAACAGTGATTACAGATAGTCAACTGATAAATTTTAAAGGAAACCAGAAATGGAACAGGGATTATAATTTTTTTTATTACTGTTATTTGCCTTAATATATGGTTATTTGCTGGATTTAAAACATGCTGTGGAAACCAAAGGGTTAAAACCTGCTGTAAATCACAGTAAGTAAAAAAGCTTCTCTTACATTTATAATTTATGTGCTAGGAAACAGTAATTCTGCTAATAAATATCTCACCTTTCTAACATGGGGAAATATTCATGTTTTATAAAGAAAACCATATAGATTAATTTAAAATACATAATTTTAATAAACAAAGGAACAGGATTAAAATTAAAACAAGCTTCAAACAAATGAAAAACTTCATGTTGAAATAGCACGATACTACTATAATTAAAATCTCTTCTTTAAGATAAATAGATGTATTTAAACAGTTTTTAAAAAATCTATAATTTATTCTACGTCTGAGGAAATAAACTAAATCTAAAATGCACATTTGCAATAATTTAAAAATACAGTTTTTCACCTGCAGATGTGGGCATGGCATAGCACCTCCAACAGGTAGAGTGAACTTGACAGGGACATCATAGCTCTCCCCATTGCTGAAGTCAACAAGTGCACAGGTAGAACTGATATTCTTTATCACAGTTCCTGAAAAACAACAGAATAAAATATTCAAATTATTTTTCTTTCACCCCTTGTGGTAATTATTTTGTAAAAAAATCCTATAGGCTGTAACACATCACTGAGGTCAAACATCTATACTATACATTCTTAATTTTCATTTAGCTGCAGTAAGCTGTGCTATGGGCAATGGAGACATTTGTACCTAAAAACCCCATGCCTTACTAATCATTCTTAATAATGCTATAAAAAGAAAATGAAGTCCTTTTCAAGCACAGATCTGAAATTTGTAAGCTGATCAGGTTAACATAATAAAACTACTACCACAGTTAAAAATATGTAATTGAATACAAACCCAACCAAACAAGTAAAGGTAACACAAAAATAAACACATATACAGAGAGAATATTTTTCTTAAGAAGCAACAGAACTCAGTTTTATCTACTAATCATTCTGGCTTAAAACTCAACGAAAAGGCAGCAGCATTTAGTGATCTTTTTGAACGCGTATAAAAGCTTGGCTTACCTCGATTTCCTTCCATACTTTTCATAGACAAACATATCATCTCCAACTTTACAAAATGAGTGTCTTCTTATAAACGTATATACATGTGCACATACAAAATATATAATCATTTTTCATGAACAGGCATATGTAATATTAAATCTCATTAAGAAAGAAGTAGCTAATTATGACCATAACTTATGTTTTATCAGTATTAAGGAACACTAAATAATATTGAAAATGTGGACAAAAATATATACCTGGATAATAAAATCCTGTGACGTCTGATCTTGCAATTACCTTTTGGCTTTTGTGAGTCACAAATATTTGACATTTTTGTCTTGTCTTAGACTTCAGCTTCACAGTTTCTTCTTCAAGTCCCTGTAATTTGACACAATTATTTCTTCTACAACAGCTAATCCAGTCAGCCTTGATCTTTTCTTTGGAATTAATTAAAAATTGAGGCAATGTAATGCTATGACATCTATACCGAATTCACAGTAAACTGGAAATACTTCAAACTTTCAGAATAGTTCTAAGTATAGGAAGTACTCATGTAAGAGTTTTCAGTATAAAACCCTGTTCTATATGGTCATAACAATACCTATACTTTCACGTGTTCAGGCAGAAATTTACCTTGATGAATGATAGCTCTGGCTACCGTTTTCCTATAAAACATTTTATGAAGTTGCACAATTCATATTAAAGGATGATCAACTCTTTTTTCAGAATAAGAAAATTTGCTCTACACATTCCTTTTGTCCAGATAGGAGAGTTTTCACAATAATCTGATTTGCATTAAAGTACCTCACTATATGGGATGAACCATTAAAAAATCAAATATGAAATTAAAAAATGTTCAAATAAATCTTCAAGTGTCTGGGAAAAAAAGTTTAATTCCAAACTATAAATTCAAAATTTAATTGACATTTTCAACAATTTTAAAACATTCCAGTTTAGTAAAATATTATACCACATCTTCCGGAGCTGCCACTGTCCATTATTCTGCTCCACTAGTTTGAGTTCTTCATACACTAATTATTTTTGCCATTCTGCTCACAATAATAATGTTCCCAAATATAAATCACAAGAAAGTGCAAAACTCACTTATAATAAATCAGTTTCACCATTAAAAGAAAATGGTGACATTTATTTTCACCATTAAATAAATCAGTTTCATCATTAATTTTTAAAATATTTATTAGCCTACCTCGTGAACAATTTGCAGGCATCCATCTCTTACACACTTCTTCTGAATCATAAAAATATGCAGCTCTCGAACTTTTCCACAGATCTACACATTGTTCTGAAAAACTACCATAACTCACAGACTCTTAATAAAACCCCTGCTTGCTAGGATGTGTATGACTTGCTTCTTTGTATGATGACATTTTTTTTCCTAAAAAAATGTATTTGATTTGATACTTGATTTTCCCTAATAGTCAATAATGATGGAAGAGATATTAATAACTTTGATTAAATTGTTTGTTCTCAGTTTCACTATAATTATCACCATCTCTTTTTTTCAAATTCCCCCTCAAAAATCACAAACAACCCTAGAAAAAAAGTCCTAAAAATACAAAAACACACACACATACAAAAGAGGCAAGGAGATATTTTAAATTGGAGATACATGGGATTTTTCGAGCTTATTCTTTCCCCCTACAGAATATTAATTATATCAACAGTTTGGGTTTTCAAACTCAGACTAAACCAGAGGCTCTTCTCAGTGCTTAACTGACTGCTTGAAATACAACTCAACAAAGGCTGATTCGAGAGCAGACCTACAGTTCCACAGACACAAAAAGGTATTTGGGTAAAGCATTTACTTAATTCCTCAGGCTCCAAAAGGACAGCTGCTGCTGAATATTTATTATCAACTAATTTGTAATGCTTGACTAATAACTTGGGCAACTTCCAGCACACCACATTAATCCAAATACTAAAGACAACACAAGCATCCACAATGAGGATTCCAAGTCCTGCAGAATTCAGGTGGCTCAGAAACACTGTCTAAATTCAAATCCATCTCTTTTCTCTCACACAGCTTTTAGGTGTTCAGCAGGATTGACCCAGACACTGTCAGAGTGCCCATTTCTGGCATTCAGTATTTTTATTACAAAAGAGCCCCATCTCATTCTCAGGGGTTTTTACCATGTTTAGCTCTACTTCTGTTGAAGGCAATGCATTAAACCACAATGGGTGAAGGAGGGTTTGTTTACTTCTTCCAATAGCTGCTACATTTTTAAATTTCTTTTCAAAAAGAATAGGCTTTGCACTTTCCTACTATAAGTGAGAATAGACACAAGGAATACCCACAGATCTCCATGCATCTTGGCTCAGACTTTGGGTTGTCATAATTCTGACACCTCCAGAGTTAAGCAAACACTACTCTTCCCTAGCTGACAGTGGGAACAAGCCCATTCTGCGTGGACCCATCCCATTTATACGAAAGAGCCTATCTTTTTGTACCTACTGTCTGTCTATTCAGCAGGGTACTTCACTGGTGACAATGCAAAATTTGATTAAACATCTCTAGGTAGTTATAACTTTTTAGTTGTGCTATTTGGGATGCTTGTTCTTCCTTTGTCTCCCTAAAGAGACACAAGAACAAAGGCAGGAGATGCCAAGCTGTTTAGGAACACATGAATGCAAAAAAGTTATCAACAGATAGAGATTAGTGATCCTTAAACAGTGAGGAAGAATTAGGAGTGTAAGAAAATGACATCAGGAAATGAAAGGGAGATCCAGAATTTCCATTCTTGCAAAGAATCAAGTCTTAGCAATAAATATTGCATTAGGAATAATTAAATCAATTGTACATGAAATAAATTTTTCAGAAAGAAGAGACTCAATGAGCCACTAGAGGTCCCTTTCTACCCAAATAAACAAGCTTTACAAAACATTATGCTTATTAACTACTATATGTTCTTTTTAATCATATGGTGAACAGTCAGCAGGGTCACAAACAGGACTGAGCATTGCACACTCCAGTTCATTCTTAGCAAAACACAGTGTTTTAAAAGTATATTCTTAATGAGAGTTAATTCTTTACAACGAATGCAGCTTGCTTTCTCTGCAGAAGCCACAAGATTACTTGCAGAAATTCACTACTATGCAGAAACAGAAATATTTACTACGCAACGAAATGTTCACCATTGCGCTCAAAGGCCATATTACAACAGTGGGGAAATAAATACCTCACACTAAAATGTTACAGCCATTAACAGAAAGCACCAAACTGTCCTGGAATCTATCATATTTGGAGAATAGTAATGCCACCACCCCAGTAGACTAAGGTTGCCTAATGACAGGTGGGCAGGGGACCTGAACAATTCCTTTCACTAGGTAACATCGTCTTGTAAACAGTTTTATAATTCAGTGAGAAAAAAACCACTAAGAAATGGTGGATGACTGTTATGCCTAACAAGTTCAGAACAGATAAAAATATTTTAAGTCAAAGCAGATACTTATTAGAAAAAAAATTATAAATTCTTCATTTTTCATACCTTAGATGAAAGTTGAAAGCCAACCTGAAGAGGAAGACTTTTGTTAACTCATGCTTTAGTCAGGACAGCAAAAAGAACTGAGTAAATGGAGTATTATACAATATACAATTAGCCCTACATCTATGTTTAGTGTCATGTATTTTGTCTGCAAATAACTAAATGTGTTTCCTCACTTCCTAAAGCATTTACTTCTTGCAGCACAAGAGGTCTTCAGTGATCTCATAGCCCTGTGCTGGTGGATGTCTCCTTCATCCTGCTCCAATACAGCACTGGCACAGCCCACCTTTCACAGATATGTGCAAATAGAGCAGCCTGAACACAACTCCCAGAGAAGTGCAGACCATTAGCTCAGTTGTAGGCTTAAACAGAAAGCTCTCATAGCAAGGACGTCCAAACAGGATTACTAATTTTTTTAAGAAGTTGTGTACGTAATTCACAACCCATAAATGCTAAAAACTAAGGTGTTTTATTTAAAATTTAGTGAAAAAAAAATCAGGAAATTTAAAAGTCTGCTTTATTGAGTAGAGCTTCAGTGATTTTTCTACCATGTCACAATGACAATTTTCATTCAGTGCCATAATCAGCTATTTCCTTGCTGTCATGTATTTCAGCTGGCAGCTTATTTCTCTATACCCATTTCGTAGGCAGGCATCACAGTCAGCAAAACCTTCAACAACACTTTTCAAAGTTTTCCCATTTCTTTTCATTTTTTTCCCACTTCTTTTCATTTTTTTCCCACTGTTTTGCTACCACATAAACAGAATTCTAATTACATCTGCATTTCTGCCTCTCACTCTTAAAGCCTTTCAGTTGCAGATTAGCAATTACTGAAGATGCTGCTCTGATTAGACTCCTAAAGCAGGTTGACTCAGGATAAGTGATTGCACAATGTTAATCACATCATGTCTGAAAGCACACACTGGTTGTTCCAAGGCAACAGTAAAATTACACTCAACAAATGAAACATAAACATGTTTCTACTGCTCTTGTATTGGGACATTATATGGCATAGGTAAATCAATAATCAAAATAGCTGTAACAGCAATGTAATATTTTTAAACTAATGTAAAATGAAAAAAGATCATCTGGTTTTTGAAGACATCAAAATGTTTTCAAATGTACAGGCTTAATGGAAAATATCTCAAAAACTACAGAAAACACACACACACACAAACACTAACTTCAATCACAGTTTCAGAGTAGCTAGACTAATGTATTAATGCTAGACTAATGTTTAATGAAATGGAGAGACAAAAAAAACCTCTCTGCCCAGCCAAAAGCAGGTGTCCACTTCAGAATGAGCTCCAGATGCCACTGACTCAGTTCACAATGCTGTGAGATTGCCCACCACTTCATGTATGCCCACATTTTAGGGACAGTTAAATTTTAGTGTACAAAAATGAAGTTGTATCTTTTCATCTCCTCTCTTCTTTTCTTTATAAGAAACGTACCATGGAAGATGACTCCAATATTACATTTACTCCAATATTACAAGATCTTTTAGTCCTGTTTATCAGATATTAGCCCAACCACAAATCTTATATCTAAATTGCCTTTAATATATCTGTTCTTTCTCTTTCCTGCTATCATTGTAGAGGAGATAAAGATCCTTTGCTGCAATTTATTTCTAAGAGGCTCAATTTCTGTGGCTCTTGCAACTCCAGAACTTCTACTTCCCCAATACTTAAAAAAACTAATTGAAAGCTTTCTTTCTGTTTAACTATCTTCTTTCCTCTATCCATTTTATTTAGCTTCATGCTAAATGTCTACTTTATCAGCTGTGATCATGGAAAAAAACATTCCAGAGGTACATAGTGAAGAGGAATAGCTAAGGAGAAAAAAAATCCTTTCCCATGTATTACCTTTTTATTGTTGCTTATGTGTGATTCTGAGCTTTTCTCAGTTTCCTTTTTGACAGCTTCCTGAAGATCAGAGGCTTGTTGTATATATGTTAATGCTGTCAAGATCTCATCTTCTAACAATTTTATATCTTCATAGGAAATTGGCCATTCCAAATTCTCTAAAGCCTCCAGCAAAGCTTCTTTATGCTGTATATATTGGACTGGCCCATCCTCTTTAAATCTTAAAAAAATAGATTTTTTAAAAAATTAATCACAAGTAGGAAATATTTTAATTATGTCAGCGCTTTACAGATAGAGTCACCAATTGTAAAGGCAGAATAAAGAATCGGATTCAACCAATTTATCTTCTGTATGCCACAAATTCTTGCACTTCATCCAGATACTGCTGTGTTTGGTCAAACAATCATGTCTGGTTTTAATATATCTTACAGAAACACAGATACAGAGCAATTCAAGTGGCCAAGCCATAATTTCTGAGAAATAAATCAAATATTTTAACATCTATGCACCAATACTAGTGATTAATATGCTCCTCTAGCAATAGACTGTGCAATTGCTATGACTTTTTTTTTCATTACATGCATAATTGGCCATATGTTATCAAAAATTAAACATTTTGAACGACAACATGTCAAATTTCTATACTCCGCAACTCACTGTCAATCAACAGACATCTATTCCCTTTTATTTAAAATTACATGCTGTTTTGTTTAGTTTTCATCTCCTCTCTGCACCAGAATGGGGTTTTAGTTCTCCTTATTAATGATAGAATTGTGGGGTTTTTTACTCATTAGTTTATGTCTTCTTAAAAGCATTCTAGTTTTCATTCCCATTTTTCTGTTAAGAAATATTTCAGGCCCATTTTCATTAATTGATCTTCACTTTATTCTCTAGCACAAACAGATGCTAACTTCACTGATGTTTAAACAGCCATTAATTTTCTAAATCAATATATAAAAATAGGCTAGTTAACATAGTAAAAACTTCCAGAGTGATGTACAGTTCCAGCGAAAGCTTTTAAGGTGCTTATTACACCTTAACAAACCAGCCACTAGAGTGCTCTTTACAGGATGAGAGAAGAGTTACTTTGATGTCAAAAGCAATGACATGCTGCCCTCCCAAGGCCCTGCACTTGACATTGATTAAGGATAGAGAAGCAACATTCAAATGGAATGCAAGTCCTTTCCTTTAAAAATAATCAGCACCACAAAAAGGATGTCCAGAATTCAATATTACTCCATATCATATATACATATTTGAAAGCAAGGTATAGTTATTAAATATTTGAAAATTAAACCAGTTGGTTATAGAAATAGTGATAAAAAGCTATCAGATATTTATGACCAGCTCTTCAGAGGTGCATTAGAAAACCAAAAGTGATAGCTTACTTGTCTCTTTCCTCCTGAGATAGTGCTCTCCAAATAACTAGGTTCAGGCGCCTATTAAAGAAAGCAAAGCAGTTTTTGAGGGAATGCAGCTCCTTGTGCAGTTGATCATCTCAAAACTAGCAAATAAACACACTTTCATCTTAAGATATCTGCACTGATTTGTATTCCAAGCACACTGTATCATCAAACTGTATCATTATCATTCAGCTATGAAATTATCAACTGCAAGAGAAGATGGGAAAACAGAATCTTCCATCAAGTAACAGCATGACTGTCTCAAGGTCATAGAAGGTTTAACGGCAATAACTGCTGCTTCCTGCCAGGATTTTCTATGGATGGTTGTCTTCAGCACGAGCAAGTTAAATCAAATAACAAAACTGATTAAAAGCCAGTTAAACTGCACAGTTCCTCCAATTAAACATTTGCAGAAAATGTAGTCTGAATGTAGTAATGCTAATTTCTATTTTTTTTTTCCTGCTAAGATTACCCCTCAGTTGTGCCATTCAGGCTTCTAATTCATTAAACTCTGGCTATGAAGAAAAGCTACCGACAGGAAAACAGAAGTGATTATCCCAAAGCAATGCAGTACTGAGATCTTTTAAAAGCACCACTAAACTTTCTGCTTTTGCTTTTCAAGACATAAATTTTAAAATCTTGTAAGATCATCTATCTTATGGTTTTCTCTATTGACAACCTACAAACAATTAAGCCATCACTCAATTACTTCATTTAAGCTATAGAAATAAACCTTTACTGATGA
Organism: Struthidea cinerea; assembly: GCA_013397865.1. Classification (NCBI taxonomy): domain Eukaryota; kingdom Metazoa; phylum Chordata; class Aves; order Passeriformes; family Corcoracidae; genus Struthidea; species Struthidea cinerea. The sequence goes on from VZTI01000239.1 coordinate 2,983,813, forward strand.
TCCTAATTACTGTAACTCTAGAAAAAATTTCTAGATTTCCTTTGGATATACGAGAACCAATTCACTGCTCGGAAAAATTCAGATTGTAACATGATTGACTACAAGCAATCTTGCCAGATTTACTGGTGCATGTACAAAAAAAAGCACGTTAACAACAGATTCTGGATATTAAATTCGTGATGATTCATTTTATCTACTAGAATGCTATCCCAGCATTTTTAGAATACAAACTACTTAGTTCATTCTCAATCTACAGTCTCAGCATGCTCCACTGCTTATTTCATCCTTCTAAATCTGCACACTCATAACTAACTCGTTTATAAAAGCTTCTGGCTATACAAGATCATACACATTAAGAAGCTTCCAGTGTTTTTCTTCTTTAATACTGTATATTCTCTTCATCAGAGCACAAAAATTCTGCCACCACCACTTTTCTCCCTCTAAACTTGATGCTAAAGTCAATCTACATATGGGGAAAATATTGTCATGTTTGCTTCTGTGCTTGAAACCTAGATGCCCTGATGTATTGTTTCATCTACATATGTCAGAATAAATTTGTGACCAACCACTCTTTACAAAGCTGAACTGCAGCTTTTGGAAATTCAGTTATTAGAAAAGGGCTGTGGCATCTAGAGCAAAATAAATTTGACTGAGTTGCTGTTTCACATGTAGAGGAAAAGCAAAGAGATCTCTTTTTTACACTGTCAATTATAAGGATCTTCAGGCAGACCTGTCTTCTATACCTCTTTTTCATGGAAGTAGGAACTCAATCCTACTATTGTAAATACACTGATTCATTGATCTCCATTGGTAAACAGAAGTAAACAGTAATTCTTATCACCAAAGCTTTAGGGAGACTGTGGAAATGCTGTCAGTAGATCACCAGAGTTTAACCAGAAAACAATTTTCTTTCCCTTAAAATCAAAGCCAATAAATGTAAAATATTCAGTGGTATGGCACAGCAATGAAAAACTTGAATTTTTTGCAGAATTCACCATCACAAATACACTACTTGAACCTTCTATTAAAATGAGTGACAAATCAATTTCTATGAATTCTTCATCAGCCTGGTAACAACAGTATTGTCTCAGTGACAGAACAAACAAAACAACAGATTTTTATTCACTGAACTCCATTAATATTAGACATAGCAAGCAGCATTTTCAAATCAAAATTCTTGATTTTACCACAAAAGATGTATATAGGACAAAAGCAATGAAAAAGAAAGCTATTACATGCTTTAGAAAGAACTGGTATGATCATACAGCTACCAAGGAAAATAACCTCAAACCTTAAAGAGCCTCAGTGGAATTAACCAAAAAACAAGGACTAAACACTTGTCATCAAGGGGGTTTTGGTCATATAAAATAATTACATTTGTAAATGTTATTAGAATGCAGCCTAAAAATATTTATTAAAACAATTCTAGTCAAAGCTCTCATATGATTACTGAATTACACTATAGTCAAATAATTGCATTATTTCAAAAAAAATGCCCAAAGTTGGATCATGGAAAGGAGTAGCTTAGAGATCTAATGCCTTTTTCCTGTTTACTTCTGTTGTGTTTTTACTAACATTTAATTAACAAGCACAACAAATATGCCTCTCAAAAAAACCCCCACCAAATTTAAATTGTCAATATCTTATTGGTGCTTCAGTTACATTTTTGCATGCATAGTTGAGTGGTAGAGAGCTAGCAGCAAAAAGCAGGTCCCTAATTTAAGTGTCAGTCTATGGATACAGGAGATTAATTTTAAGGTAAAAGTCTGGCTAGCATTGTATGTTTACAGACAACTCCTCCTGAGGGATGACTGGTTTCAGGTTTGCTCCCAAAAAGAAACAGAATTTTGCTTTTGTCACTGAACAAATACAAAATGAGCAACATGTTGTTATTTATTATCTCCTTGCCTATTATCTGTTTTTACAGTCTGCTCTTTTTTTAAGAAAATAAACATTTCTCCTACACGTTGATGGTGGATTAAAGTGTGCCAACATGCAGAATTATCAGTATTGAGCAGAGCATGTGTGAGGAAATACCCAGTACCTAAGAAAAAAACTGAAACATGACTGCAAACATAAATTTCTGGTGAGTAGACTTGCCTTTCATAGGATTTAATTGCTTGTTCCAGCTTCTCTTTATAGGCATCAAGATTCACTGCCTGAGGATTATTTAGTGAGATCCCCTTCTTGTCATTGCTAACACGGGCCAATGGTAACATCTATTATACAATAAAAGACACAGATACCATTTATCATACAAATTTTCCTTCACCAGAATGACTGTATGCTGAGGCTCAGAACTGCCAGAAGGAACACTGGAAGACTGCAGAAAGAAAAATTTATGCACCACAAATGTCAGAATTAAGACACAGTTTCCAGCCAGTTCTTCTAAAATTATACAAACCCGTTATGCAGAAGTTAAAATTAAGATTCCTAACTACTAAGTCAATACTGTCAAACAACTCACTCTAATAATCTAAGTCAGAAGGAAACAAGTACATCTAGTGCATGACCATATTCTAGGTTTTATTGCCTTAAAACACTCCCATACTTTCTAGCATCTAATTCTAGCATACACGTGTGAGAGTAGATATTTAAATGTATTTAATGCTCTTATTCTGGAGGACATTATTTTCTAAGGAATTAGAGTAATAAAGCTATAGAGAGACATTTCTCACCATCACACTGATCACCGAAGAAAGAACAAGGTGGGCATTGGTCACCAATACTTGTCTTGATTAATTAGGAACCTAATCAGGTTTCTCAGAATCAGGAACTTCAGTATTTTTCAAATCTCCCAATACAACACCTACATAACTCAACTTCATTATAAAATAAAAATGAATACAATTGCGAGTAGATCTTCAAAAGGCAGAGCAAAGGGTAGAAACGGATGACAGGAGAGGAGGAAAGATGCCTTCCAAACTCTCAGTCTGAAGTCTCACCATCTTTGAGCCTCTTAAATTACTCATTAGTTTGTAAAAGAAAAGCTATTTTACATATCTGTGTCCTGATGCTGAATATAAACAGGAAAAAGCAAAGGAAAAACTGGAGAAGAAAGAGACTGTTACTCTCCCCAAAACTGTCTTCAAAGCATATGATTGAGTGGGAATCATCCCCAAGTGCCTGTCTGAGATCAGGTTATAGATGAGAAAAACATGGATGAGGTTCAATTTACATTAAACTAAAAGCCCTGTTGGGTGAATAAGAGAAACAATCAGAAAGGAGAGCACTAAAGAGAATTATTTAATTGAGAACATTTTTCAGTGATGCTTTATTTGTGTTTGAATCCTCTCAGCATAGCTGGATTCCAAATTACAGCAGTATAAATCATTTTTTTAGGAGCAGTGGTGTGACTTTTTATCACCCTCTCTTTCCAAGGACATCATCTCCCTGATTAATAAATCTGTGTCACATTGGTGCCAGACCACATCAGAGCTCCTAATATTAAATTCATCTTAAAATCACTTAGAAGCTAAAGACAATGGGAACATGTTAGTGAAGTATCTTGCAGGAGACAGATGAGGTAAATCTCTGCCCATAATTCTGAGCAGTGACATCTGGCTACTTGTCATTTCCAGGTGAGCTTGAAAGCTGAAAGGCAGGGAAGTGATGACCCCTCTTCAAGTTCTGTAATGCCATGATTGTTGTCTACGATGTTACTCAAACCAAGTTAACAGAAGTTCAGCAGGGCCTCACCATGTAGGAGCACACTTCTACATTGCCTTACAAATTCTGAGTAATTTCAAGTACAAACAACATAATTTGCAACATCAATATTTAATACAGTTTATAAAACACTTTGAATAGAATAGAAGGGGCAGACAAGCATAAACACATTATTATACTTTTGAAGACAAAAAGCAGAATGGAATGTGTTCTTAGCAAATACTAAACTTGAAATACTATGCATACTTTGAGAACAATGAACTCTGCTCATGAAGTGAAGTGTAATTTGACAGACTCAGCTGATAGAAATCACAGAGAAACTTTTTTATTGACAAAACGTTTTGTCATTTTCTAAATTAAATACTTAAACTTTCACGCTAAAAGAATTCACTTGTTTCAAAATGGCTTTTATTTCAAACTCCAAATTTCAAAATCTTAAAAGACAAAACTAAAGCACAATAACCCTATAAAATTTTTCTTATTTTAGACCAAAGAAAGATGTTTTTGTTGGCTGAATCTGATTCTTTTGAGCAAAGCATTGAGTCAAAACTCCATGACTAGCAAACCTGTACTTATGATGCCACAACCTGCAACATATACTCACATGATTCTCCAGGGAAGGTTTCCCCCAGAATTACCACAGCATAATTTAGACAAGCTCCCAAGCCATTATTTTTTCTGAATATGAATCTGGATGGGTAGTTCAATAAATTAATCTTTTTGAAATAACTCAGGTAGAACTGACAGATCACACAGAACTGAAAACAACAGGTCAGCCTTTTCTTAATGAACAGTTGTCATGGAAACCTTTTTTTTGCTGCATCTCCAAGAAAACTGTTCATAGTTTTTCCATCATCACTGCTGGCAAAGGCCAAAAATAAAAATTATACTATCCCCTGAAAAGCAAACAAAGATGTCTGCATTCCAAACCAAGAAAACTAAGATCTCAGAAGGAATAATTCAAAATTATCTGCACATTTATTGTCTTCAATGAAATCTTCTGAAGTACTGGAATAATCAAGATCCTCAAAGTCTCCTATTCAAGCTTAATGTCTAGTCTCACTCTCTTTCTTGATATGCTGGCTGAAGCTTGAGGTAAAGTGGGTTCTGTAGCTCAGAAATTCTACTGCTTTCACCTTGTGTGCAACCCTCAACCTTCTTTTTCTCTTCTATATTCAGCTTCAGATCCAGGAAAAAACCATTCCTCTACACACAGAACAATAATTCTCCACTGCCTGAGAAACTGGATGTCTGATTACAACTAACGGAGATTAGTAGGTATGAAGAAATTACAAAAATTATTATTTTGCCTTTACATCCCTGAATCTAAGGAAAGCCCATGGATCACTGTCTGGATTCTGTCCAGCACCTGTTCGTTAAAATAACACTGAACTTAATTCAGTCCTGCACTAGACTACCAGGAGTTCCTATGAATTGGCATTAAAAACTACTTGTACACAGTACTGCTGAATCATAGTTTAGACTATTTTCAAAGACACACAGTCTGCTTTACAGACTGCTTTGTTTTTTGCAAGGGTTGTCTGTAAAGGACTCAAAGGGCAGCTCATAGAGAAACATGGAAAAAAGAGGTCCTCTTAGGTATATTCAAAAAAAGATGGAAAAAGAAGTGACTGCTCACAAATGAGATGTAAGAGATTTGTGAAATTCACAATGTCTTCTGTTTTACATTTAGAGTAGATTGTTTTGCACAATTTTCTAATCATTGGATTTCTGATTTTTTTTTAAAAATGGCTATTTTACATCTGAAATGTGAAAACGTACCTTTTTAAATGTTCTCATAAAAAAACATAATTATATTTTTAAAAAGTCACAGTCAAAAAAAATCCTTACAGATCTTGGTTTTGACTTGGTTTTACCAAAAGAGAGGAACTGTTTTTACCAAAAGAGAGGAACTGGTTTTTCTTCAACAGTCTGCATGCTTTAGCAAAAATTCCCATTCCTAAATTTAAAAAACAAGCATGAAAACTTTAAAATGTAAAATTGTGTACATTTCTTATAAATCTTTTATTTAGTTCTATACCACATTCTATTACAAATCCCTTGTTCTTTCTTTAATATTTTAATAAAAAACATTGTTTAGCTTTTTCTTTGAGTATTGTTTAAAGAAACAGTTTTTATTAATTGAAATGAGCTGCACCATATTCATGGGACTTTCGCAGGATGCATAACACAAGAAAAATCACAGCAACTTGTCATGAAATGGATTTCCTTTAAGTGGAATGGCAATTAGAACTTTATGATACACAATTCACCATAAATTTTGCACAATCTTACAGCTGTCTACACCTATCAAAATTTAATTTTAATTACTGAATTATAATACTTTTCAAAAGGTCTTAGCAGTCACATGTAAAAGTTGAGAATGCACAAATGCACAAACTGTCCCCCAGCACCATTTTCCAGATGACTTCATGGAATAAAACACATACTCCAGTGAATTAGTAAGTATCAGTGGAGGCTGCAGTGCTCAAGAAATTGCCAAACACCCAATGGCTGCACACTGCCATCAGCTGGTAACTGTGAAAGAACTTAAGGGTAAAGTATGCAAGAAATACTACTATTAACTATCAGTTTTATCTTCTTACTGAAGCATGAATGACCATTCAGATATATGTTACACACTTAGTGCACATCAACAATCTACAATACCCAACAATGCTATTATGACATTCATAGAAATTAATTTTTAAAATTCTTCTGGAAACACTATCAAGTTTTGTTTTGGCTTTCAAACAGCGTAAGAGTTTTACCTTATCAAATACTTTAGAAACTACATGCTTGTCCAGAACTGGGATGTATTTTGTACTGTGAGAGACAGTTGTAGGAGCTAAGGCATCCATGATCGTGAGTTGCCTAGCAGCCAAGCCATGGGTCTTTAACCAAAGAGCTGAAGAGATATCTAGAGAGCTAGAAAAGAGAGGCTGTGAGATACTGTAGCACAAGGTAAGGTTTGAAATGAAAAAACACAAACCATAAGTTTTGCTATGCATTTATATAGGCACACACATACCTTTTAGATGCCCTTTTCACATTCCGCATTTTCAGATCTAAGAGAAAACATTTGTAGTTTGTTATCTCAGAGGTTTTGTGCACACAAAAGCATGTATAAATAAGTTGCAATATAATAGCACCATTTTTTTTATCTGAGCCTACAAGCAGCACCACACAAAAAGACGATACAACATTTCAGTTTCTAAATTAATCAATGAGAAGTAGTTTTCCTAGGTTTCTTGGTGCTTAATCAATAGTAACAGTGTTACCATATGCCTCACGAGCCCTAATTAACCAGCAAGGAAATCTATGAAATAGGTGGGCAATTTATTTTGTAAGCTGAAATTTGTTTCAGTATATTTATTTTTCACCAAAATCTATGATTAACCAGCTTATTTCCCAAGTCAAGATGTGATACCAAGTACTACCACTAATGAGATGGCCAGGAGTAGCTAATTTAAGGTGCACCACTATGAAAATCTGTATAAAAGATATGTAAAAAACTAAACATAACATGCTGAAATGTAAAGAAGTCAAACATCTTTAAGTGTCATAGGTAAGGTTTTAGCGTGACTTAGAGGATGTATAATAAAGTTCAGAGTTGGACTAATTACTGTAAGCAATTAATACTATCTGGATGTATTTCTAAGCCCCATTGAAAACCTTGTTGTAAACTGCTAGTTTGGGAACTGGCAGGAGTCTGGCAACAGCTGTAAGGGCACTGTCAAAACACCCAACTTCATGTCTAACTCTGCTGAGTTTCAGTCCTTTGTTCTGCAGATCTGCACAGTTTTGCCTCAAACGAAGCACCATTAGATACAAATGTAACAGGAAAAACGTTATCACCTTCCCCACTCGGAACTTCTTGTTCTGTCAACTTGCCTTTGAAAATGGCTGTACATTTCACACCCTTCTTGACAGAAAAACTCTTTTGCTCTGGCGACCCTCCTTCCTCTGGGCTGTATTCCCTAGATTTCACATGGCTCAGGATTCGCAGCAGACTTGTCTTTGTTTGATCTGTAGTTGTTGAAAGGGAAAGAAAGGAAGAGCTAACTTACTGCTCAAATACACGCCTGGGATTTTTGAGGTCCTCTTTGGTATTAGTATTGGTATTTGGTATTTAAGGGACTGCCTACGCAAGACCTCAAACACAAAACTACTTCAGCACTAAGTTGTACTTTGTACTTTCCCCTAGGATGAGGGTTTATTTTACTTCAGCTGGGTAAATTTGGTTTCAGACTGCATACAAAAGACACTTCCAGGAGAAATATAGTATTATGAGTGTAGTAAGGGGAAACATTAGTATAAGTAATGTTGTAATTGGTGAAAGATCATCTCTTCATTCTTGCCAATTATGTACTTATTTAAAATAAAAATAGATTAGGGTTTAATATCTACTGTTAAAAACTGTTTACAGAGCTTTCAAAACATTCTGCTAAAATAGCTGTTTTTTCACGGCAGGGCCTGTGACAAAGCACAAATGAGCAGACATTTGTTTGTCTGTTTGGGCCAAATGAGTAAGATGGCTGAAAAGTAGAGATGAAGAAAAGCTAAGATTTTCAAAATGATGATTACTTAAGTCAGCAAATACTTAATTTGTTCCCAAAACGAGAGACGGTTTTTGCTATTTGCAACAGAATCTTTTCAAGTCAGTGAATGAATTCTGCTAACAGCTACAGCTCATTTGAGTCTTACCTGCATATAATGCTTTCTTTCTTCGGGCTGGACTGTCAGCAGTGCTTTGCCAGGTTTGCTCATGGGATGGCACTGATGGTTCTTCTGAAGCACAGCACGGCCTACTGCTAAGAGAAGTACTCAGCTCTTCAATGTGTTTAGATACAGGGAGACTGTGTGTGTCTGCTTGTGACTACTGCTTGTAAGTGACAAAAAGAAATTACTGCAAATATATAACACCTGTTTAAAAAACACTAAGCTGAAGTTTTCTGGTAATTTAAACACTGATTTCAAATGCTTTGAACAGTGCAAAATATCTTCTCTGTTATACTAATATGCATTTCAAAAGAGAGTTCAAAGGAGGTTAAAATAGTTTTTTTAATTATTTAAAAGTAATTTCTTAGTTTCTTTAAAAGATGTTCATTACTTTTAAAGTAACACCCTTATATATTTTTCGTAAGGACAGAATGTTCTGTAATAGCAACTTCGAATCCAAGGGCTAAGTAAGCCTACCGTCAGCAATGAAAACATCTGCCACATACATATTTATGCACATATATATATACATATACATACATATCTATATCCCAGCATTAATAAAAAATAAAATACGCAAATTCTCAAATAAACACTTAAAAAAAAATTCATTCTGGACATCCTACCTGCTGTTCCACACACATGAAATCATAACACATCACTGTCCATTTTTAATGTATTTTAGTTTATTTTCATACCTTTACTTTAAATTACTGTTTTAAATAGATCTCTGTCTTAAATTCTGATTTCTTTTAATGCAATTTTTTATGTTTTTTTACTATCACTGCACAAATAAATACACAAATATATTTGTACATAATTTATGCTTCAATCAGCATATCCCAATGAGCAGCCATTTAATCATGAAGTGTCAAGCCAGCTCTACTTAGATGACAGTAATTTTTCATGAATTCTCTAGGTCAGAGGGAGCAACTGTGTTGGAGACAAAAAAATAATTTCCCCTCTTTGCTTTAATTACTCATAATATGTTGAGACTATTGGTATATTTGAGATAATTTTGTTTCAGGCATCACAGTATTAGAACATTTTTCCAGATTTTTCTTTTCCATTACCTTGGCTGTTAAAAAAAAACCCAGAGTAAGAGAGCAACAACCTTTATTTTAAAAAGAGACTGTCAGAGCTTAAAAATGCAAGACAATGAAAAAGAAGAAATGTAACAGATAGTTTCCACCTATTATTAAGATAATAACAGAATGAGGACATACTTATTCTCTGGATAATCATCTTCACTATGAGAATTCATCATCAGACTTTTCTCATGAAAGGTCTTCACTTTCTCTAGGTCTTTCTCTCCTTGATCAATTTCTCTTTTCAAAAGATGTATATCTTTATTCTAAAAAAAAGAAAATTAAATGTTTCAGTACAATTACTCCTAAATATGTTTCATTTCTGTACTGAAACTATGCAAGTTCTGATAATAATCCTGAAAAATTACTCAGGACAGCTTCCAAATTTTGTATACTTTTTCAGGTAGGCTCTTGTGCTAGGCATTATAGCCTTTCAAATTATTCTTCCTTTCTACGAAAATGACAAGCATTCGCTAACTAGCCAGTTACCCCTTGAGATATGAACAGTTGTATTTCTGAATAAGGTAATGAGGTCAGTAGCTCCACTCATTCCAAGCAAGCAAGAAAATAAGTAAGGAAATAGATAAAATACAATACAAGATATGTGCATTACAAGTGGTGGCCTGTTATTCTACAGATCTCAGCTGTATCACACACTGTCCCAGGCCCAGGGAAGCAAAAAACATACTCTTCAAGTGAACACTGGAACTGATGAGGAATCATTCGAACTAGAGGAGGAAACAGGAAGGGAATTCCAATGATGATCCCTTTACAGCTCCCACAGGGCCACAGGCTCCCATCTCTGGGAGAGAAGTCTGAAGATGGACAACACAGACTCTGGCCCTCATTTTTCCAACATGAGCAGTGTCACACAGTCCACACCAGCAGAATCACTGAAATTGCCCAGTACACTCATATTTGTCAAGAGCGGGATTATTTTCACACCTTCCTTCTGACTGGTGTCTGCAAAGTTCAAATTTCCCGCTACTGTCTTATTCCTGCTTGTTCTCATGGTTCCACTATCAGCATTTCTGAAATCTATGCAATCAATTCACTGAGTTAACTAGAATTAACTTTAATTAAAAGCAAGAATACATTTCAAATGGGTGTTTCTGTTAGTCTATTTAGAAATTTCCTGTTGGGGATTTTTGAGCTGTTTAGTCACACTTGATAGACGACTGTTATTCTAGTCATTTTACTCCTTATAGATCCCAGCAGCTACTGTAGAACAAACTTGTAACAAAATCTATAGAATCATTATCATTCAAATTCAGCTCTGCATTCCCTTATTTATTAACAGGATACAAACCATATTTTCATTTTAAACAGTAACTTATTTCTGAAACACCAGAGATCAAGTGTTTCTTCCAGAGCTGATTTGGTCTACACGTACTTTTAGGTTTTAGTTTTCAGATGGGGGGCGTCAGGGGAGGGAGAATGTGTTTGCAACAATAGCACTACAAAGGTACTTTGCATTATATTTGGGCTTTTTTGTTGTGGTCTACAAAAATTTCACAAGCAAAAAAACCCCTCATTATTGCTTTCATATCACATCAAATCTGACTAGGATTAACCCTCTGTTTTTTTAGTAATCTATTGTAATATGAAATCACAATAATGCAAGTCATGTGGCTCTTCCAAGTAGCATGAAGCAGCAAATATATTTATTTTCAGATACTCACAACCATAAACTCTGTAGTATCAGGATCACTCAAATAAATGTTGTAATAATGAAACCGTCCCTCTGTTTTAGTAGATAGTTCATACAAAAATTTATTGGCTTCTGTATCATCACAGTTGAAGGATACAGTATGGATGGGAATTTTACTGTGAAGTTGGACTTCAGCCAAAATTATCGGGGGGGGCTGAAAATCAAAAAAACCCTTATGTTAAAAATGTGGCATCTGGAAACATATTTATCAAAACATGGAGAATTTGTAAGAATCTAATCAGTTGTTCTGTTGCTCAGAGATGGATATAGATCAGTTAAAAGCGTCCACTTTATACAGATTGTTATTTCAATCAGAAATTAGCTAAATGAGCTAATTTAAAACAGATTTTGAAAGACTGATAAATGCATTAAGGCACATGATGTAAATTGTAATATAATCAGTACTCTTTGCTTCTGAAATTTTAAAAGAAATTACTAATGTATAGGAAATTAAATTACTACATTAGTGTTTAGTATCACTGGATATATGTCCCTGTGAGCGGCACTAACGACGAGGAATGGCACGACAAGTTCAGAAAGAAAGCAGTTTTGATCTTTATTAATTAATTAATTTATCTTTTATAACAGGGTTTGCAAAGAGTGTGTTGAATGGCATAAGACAGTTGGGTGCTTGGCCATCTACCCCTTGAGGGGATTGGTCAAGCTTTAAGACACTTATTTTAAAATATTAGAAAGCTAGAACCATAACAATCTTGCATAACAAACCCAGGTGCAAGATAAAGAGTTAGTTTACAAGAACCCATAGCAGTGTTTTTTATAGCCTCTGTGAGAACTGCAAAGTTCTCACAGCATGCTGCAGAAAGCTGAAAGATTTCTCTACCAAAGCTTTTCAGCATCCACAGATATATATATATATCTATATATATAGATATAACTATATAAAAATAAATATTTTTGGAAGTATACGAGTGTAGATATTTTTATGAAACTAAATTAGTTCAAAGAAAAGTTTATTCAATACCAGGTAACAAAGTAGAGGCTGAGAAAATAAGAATGCTAGTTTCCTCCTCCCATAAAGAAATAAAAATTAGGTGAAGAAGTAGATCTACCATCTCCAAAAATGCTGAAGGATCTGGTAGAAAAAAATTATTGACTCAGTTCTCTAAATTCTGATAACATTTCAGTTGTTCAAAATACTCAAAAATCTTGACAAATTAAGCAATGTTTGCAATATAATTGTTGTGTTGGTTGCACTTTAATAGTTAAAGACAATATCGGCCATTTCCTTTTTTTAACTGTTAAAAAGGTATAATTCATAAAAGACATTATTAACAAGGTAAAAAGAAATTACTTATTCACTAATTTTGAACTTAATAAAAATATTTAAAAAAAGAATATGAATAAGTGTACATGAAGCCAAATGATTCTTTGGTAAAATATTCATTTGTGCTCTTAGCTAGAAAAACTGTGAAACAATGCCAGTAAACATCCAAGAGACTCCACGAGACTCAGCACTGCAGGCATGACAATCATCTCATAATTCCAACTTCTGACACCACGTTTCTGCATTTTCTGTTCTCTCATTTTAGAAATACCTGGTCAGGTCTCCCATCAGTCAAGAGATAAATAGCCTGAGTGTCAGTGTCAGCAAGAGCAATCTGGAGAGCTTCGAGTGTATTTGTGGAACTTCCAACCTAAGAAACCAAAAAGACAAAGAAACAGCTATAAACAATAACAGTCCTTTGCCTCTGTTCTTAAATTCATAATGACAGTGTACTGATTCAAGGGATAATACAGAACCAAAATGACTAATAAAATGGGGAAAACATTTATGTCATGTAGCTAGAAAAAGCTAAGCAAGTGTCAAAGTAACACAAATTGGTACCAGATTGGTATTCAGTGCTTATGCAAATACACATAAGCAAAATGCTGGCAGCAGAAATCTGAGCTGATTTTTACTCAGCTGATTTTTGCTGCTTTTGCTAAGCAAAAGCAATCACTAAAAAGCTATAAACAGATAGGAAGATGTAAGACAAAAGATGCATTCTCTTCATTTTTCCCACTGATGCTCCTGCTTGCCAACTCATCACACTCCCTTGAAACACATATTTTACTTAACCAAACAGTTCAAAAGTTGCACAAAAGAGTTGCACAAGTTTATTTCTCCTAAACTGGTAAAGAAGTTCTTAGTTTTCCAAACATATTTTTCCAGACTCTCTCCCATGAACCCCCTTGGCACATTAACGTAAATATCATTTATATTTTAGCACAAAAAAAGTTAACTATAGCAACAACAGATGCCCAGCAAACTAATACTGTGCTCACAAAAAATTTCCATTGGAGTAATCCTAGTACTTTTCTTGTGCCATTCACATACTTAGTGTATCTTTCTTCTTTTTACACTAAACTCACTGAAATGCGTTTCATGGCTTAGGAGCCTAAACCCTACATTTTCTATCTTCAAACATCCACCTTTCAAACATTGCGTACAAAACCTTACAAACTAAAGGTACACGGAAGGTTTTACCAGTATGGAGAACTATTTCATCAAGTTTTAGTCTTTTAATGGAACCAAAGCAAAACCTCTAAAAACACAAGAGTCTGTTTTATGCTTGTATAACACCTGAGTACTGCTCTGGAGGGCAGTGAGGATTGTAGTGGTGTGAGAAGAGACTTAGGATCCAGATATACAGTGTATTAGAGAAGATAAATACAAATCTCTAACACTGACCCATATATGCAAAACTATGCTAAGAGATAGCATTATTTCTTCAGTCCTAGTAATTGTGTTAGAACTTCTTCCAGTCCTTCCCAAGAGCAATCAGTTCTATTTAAAAGGGCAAAGGAAATCAGGTGAGATGGGATAGGAGGTACATCCTGAGAGTTACTCTGTATGACTGCGTAACAGTGTGTGGGCCAGGCAACACAACAGCTCATCTATTTTATAATCTTATATTCTAACTCACAAGCAAACCTTACCAGTACCCACTCATAAGAAATAACCAGCCATTTTCCTTCTGTTAAATTTATCTAATACTCCTGATGTTTTAGTAATTATAAAGTTTTAGACACATCACTCATTTGCCATCCTGGCTCTTTTCAATAATAGTTTTGAACAGATTTGAAACAAAACAGGTTCTTTCACTTCTTTTCACATCATAGGAACACAGGGCAGATGCTGATGATGTGCAGAAAATTACCATGTACCTTATGGTAAATGCTGTTCATTTTAGGTTTCTCAATTGCTACGGTTACAAATGAACACCAATTTTATCAGTATTTAAACAACTATGACATATTTCAACTCTATGACATTACTACCACTAAAACTTTAAATGTTAACACATCTGAAGGATTTTTTAAGGAACAGTTAGTTACTGTTTATAGCTCAGCTTCCTCATTCATAATCCTGGGACCAAAGAGCATAAAATGGGATCAAAGGATCTACTCTGATTAATATTCCAGAGCAATCCTCTGTTCATTTCAGCTCACTGTAAATCCAGCTTTTTTATTTCAGACTTACGCCTGCAGTGCTTAAAAGAGGCTAAAAGGTCAGCAGGAGATGTCATCCCTGAAAGAAAGTAGACTGTTCTTGTGCCATTTCGTGTTCCATTTCAGATATCTAGATCTGAACTTAGAATGAAATTTATAAACAAAAAAAATCACAATTTTTTGAATAATGATGGAAAAGGCCATTCACGAATGCATATACAAGTGGTATCAAAATATGGTAGGTCAAAGTATTATTGAACTTGCATGATGCTGTACAACACACATGGCTTAAACAGAGCCAAGTTTTCAAGCCTCAAGCAGGGCAGCAAAATAAGGCTAAGTAATCTCAGTTAAAAGTATTCAACTATTCAGGGAGGCCACACTAATACTTCCTTTTCTCTGTGTGTTGGTCTGCTAGTATTTTCTGAGAATACCGAGTTATTGATCTTGCTTTGTAGTCTCAGAGGTACTATGTACTTCCCCAATTCCCTCATCCCCAGGAATTTCCTATTAAATCTGAGGAAGAGCTATCATAATGCTGAGGAGTTTTATTACATGAACATAGGGTTTTGTGCTAGAAAACGTAACGTGGGATGTATCTATACCATTGTATGACTGATTTGCAGTCCCGTGTTCATAACATTGCTGTCCACATTTTACACATTAAGTGGTCCTAAAGCTGCTGATAGTTACAATCTGGTGGATGACTGTGGCTGACTACAAGCAGTTCTGCTCTCTTTCAGGGAAAAATCCTCAGATTTTGGCCACTGTCAAGAGAAAGAATACCAGGTAGATAGACACAGGTTTGGTCTGAGTACGTTTGTTCTCGTATTCCTACGGCACCTAAAGTTAGCTGTCTATCCATCAAAAAGAACTAAGAAGAAGAAGAAATGCTTCTCCAGTTTGCTGGGTTTGGTTTCCTGTACCACCTCTGAGCTGTAAGTTTGCCAGCAACACCTCTCAATCATGCAGCAGCCCTGCAGCAAGAGTGACAAATTTAGACGAAGGGTCTGAGCAATGATACGGTTCCTACGGAATTCAAATTGGCCAATGTTTGCATTGTGGCTACTAAACATAGCAGGCTGCAAGTTGAATTAATATGATCTTATAAACAGGTCCCTTGTTATAGCATTATTATACCTGACAGACACATCGTATTCAGATCTACTTAAGTTTACCCATCATCTATATTTTCAGCTTACTCAAGTCAAATACTTAGTCTATGCAAAATCGCCCCAGCCCTACAGGAAGTGGAGAAACAAATACAACTCTGTATACAAAGCAAGCACGCTTTGTGATAATTAGCTGCCATATTACCTCAAGCCCTTTTATCCAAAGCCAAGCATCTTGCAAATTTTCCTCATTAACTTCAGCAAGTTTCTCTTGCCATGCCACTGCTTGGGCACTAAATTTCACAAAGTTAAATCTGTTCTTGTGTCTCAGTTGTTCCTGCAAGATATGGCATCTGAATTTTACCTACTATTAAAAGAAAGAATACTTGTATCCTGAAATACTGAGTAATAGCAATTATTTAATTAATGTATAGTTAATTATATGGTTACAATAAATAATTATAACATATATAACAAAAGTTATGGTGTACAGGAAGACATACAAAACCAGAGATAATTATTGCTTGCAATTATTGCTTGAAATTCCCAATGTAAGTCGCCATATACTCATATTTCTCAAACAATTTAAACAGCAAATGTCTAGGAGGGCATGAAAGAGAGAGATGAAACTGGATATGACCAGTGGTGTAAGAAAGAGATTATCACTGCTTACCAGAGGAAATTGAAATCAGAAAGAAAGTAAGATATCATTTAGAGGAGGAGAACAAGAATCATATAAAGAGCACTGGCAAGGGGAACTAGACAGCAGGAGAAAATCAAAAATGTGCTGAAGTTGCTTTTGGACAGAAGTTACAAGTCAGGGAAGATTTGTGCAAGTAAGCACAAACTTTTAGAGCCTGGAGTCTTTGCCTCCCTTTCATCACAATTTTTGTGCAGCTGCCTGTGAAACCTTCTGGCACAGTATCTAATACATTTCTAGTGCTGATCTGCTTAGAGGACCACAAGATACAATGTCCTGTGACTTGAGCACTTAGCTCAAAAACCTCTCTGTCATAGTTTTAATTTTTCTAGTCCTACTAATGATTGTTATCAATGCCAAACTGAATTTTTATTTCAGTTACTTCTCTTAGCACTAAAGAAATTTAAGATTAATCATGTCTCTGAAATATTAATGTAAGCTTAGGTGACATCGCTGTAGACTTCTAAAACTAGGCAAGACAAATTCTGTTCTAGGTGTGTCTCCCCGTACTCACAGCTTTTAAGGTACTTCTGCACTTTGCCAGTCCCTTTGCAAAGTTCTGAGTCACTGTAAGATGCAAGGAAGTTCAAAACGTTCTACACCCTCTATTGTAGAAGTATGAGAGTGAATCTAGAACACACATTACAAATCACAACAAGCCAATGGAATTGGATGACACTGCTTAAAAGTCAAAATTAAAATGCCAAAAGGTGTTTCATTGAATAGCTTGTTTCTGGCTTGGGGGTTTTTTTTGTTGTTGTTGTTTGTTTTTCTTTTTGTTTGTTTTTCTTTCTTTTTAGAAGGGAGGTGGCTTGAGGGAAATAACTACTTAAGCCTTTATAATTTTTAATATCTTCTCTAGCTTTTTTCAAATAGTTGTATAAATGAGGGGAAAATATAAATTCTTACCTGAAAAATGAGCACATGAAGAAAAATCTAAATATTTTTATAAAGCTGCTATTTAAAAAAAAGTTTTAAAAATAAATAAAGAGTAACAACCATCCAGAAAATATCAGTTTACTCTAAAATGCTCCTCAGCCTTTAGAGTCATCGCTTTATCACACCTGTATTAGCTGAAATATTTTTTCCTTCACTAGTGGCAGCTTGTTCTTCATAGACTGGGATGTATCAATAAGAATATAGACATCATCTTCAAACACATTCCCAAAAAGCCCTCTGCTTCCTTGTTCAAGCCACTTAATCCTGGGGGAGGAAAAAAATATCAAAACCTCTTCTGTAACATCTCTCGAGCTCTGTGTATCAGAATCTGAAAGGTAGGATCTTTTTGTCACTGCTGTACTTCTTATTCTCTTTCCCTAAGCACCTGTTAGGAGTCACTGACAGAAGCCCTTGATGAATCAGTCCCCTGTCCCTACATAACACCATAACACATTTTTAATTTCAATAGAAATCTGGACACAGACCAAAAAAAAAAAGACAAAACAGTACAGCACCTTTATAAAGTCAGTTATCAGGTAGTTTGGGCTGGGAAATCCACTGTGGAAGCAACTATAACTATTGTCCCTGTATCTGTTCTCCAGACTCATCTCAGTAAATCATTTAAGCCTATAGCACTATGCCTCCCTTCTCAGGAAACCACTTGAGAACCTATTCTCCAAGGACCTTAAGCACTTCAAAGAGGCTTAATATAACACAGATGCTTCAATGGTTTGTGGACCTTGAGCCTTAAATACAGACTTAGATTTACATTTTAAACAGGACTGGAGTGTGCCTGCCAGTTAAATTCATGCATACATACTGCTGCGCACAAGAACATTTCCTCAGTAATGGCTGCAGCAAGTCCAAATCTGATTTCCCTTGAGAGTCATAAAATGCTCATCTACTCTGAAACAGAGACATTTAACACATGGAACATAATTGCCCTGGGAAAAATATTCATTTCCACAAAAGGTTTCCAAAAAAATGATATAATGGAAACTTAAGGATCCTGTTACATTAGCTACCGATAGCTATTTTGTCATTGGTTATTTCCCCCAAGCATTTGATGAGGTCCACCAAGACTTTTTAACATTTAGATGAAACATTCAAAACAGCAAGCCCTTACTCTTGACTTGGATTTCAAAAATACATACTCACCAAAACTGCTCATCTCAAATTTTCCTTTGACCATATGTAAATGCTATCCTAAATACAGTACGATGAAGATAAACTAGAAGCAATAACAAAACTCTATTTGACCTTGCTAAATGTAATCAGGCTGTTACACTTCTGGTTGGAAAGCACAATAAAATGAAAAATTCACCAATAAAATGAAAGTTCACATCCTGCTTTTTTCAGTGACACATCTCATTGTCCTAATATACAAAATAGAGAGCAACATTTATTTTTTCTGTTCTAAAATAGGTCTACCTTAGACTGCCTATTTTTTGGTAGATGTCATACAAAACCTAAGTGTCTGTATGGCTGCAGAAATGTAAACTAGACAGCTAGTTTGAGCAGTGAACTTCTGATCAAGTGCATTACTTAATAGCTCATGCCCTGACTGATCTAGGCTGCTCAAAATTTTCTTCAACACAAAATTGCAAAAAGGGGGGCAGATAACCACTTGAGCACAAGCCAAGCTGTGCTTCTTGGTGTTGCAAGGGATCCTAAGTACACAAGGTGAATGTTTACTAAGTTTTATTGATGATTCTTGAAGTTGTCTGCCACCTTATAGTCCCAATACTTTTTGGCACTTTTCGCAGTAATTCAAAAATGTGCAGACTGACTTTCACACCTGTGTATCACAAGGAGAAAAAAAATTCAAAATCTTCATCATTTTTCCTCTATGGCTACTAAGAAATCCTACATACAAGATTCTGATTTAAAATAGACTTCTGGCTTAGTACTGCTGCTGTCAGTTTACCAACCACTTCAACTTATTGTGACAGTAAATGTCAAACTTTTCAATGCTCATGTAAAATAATCAAACTGATTTTATGTGACAGAACACTAACCTTCCTTCCACTTGTCTGAGAGCTGTCCTCATTTTCTCTTCGTACTGCTTATACTTTTCTGTAGTAACATATACATGAACTACAGATCCATCTTTCCAGAGAGTATGTACAAACTTGTCACAATATCTTGCATGAATTACCTTCCTCTTTGTCTCCTACAACAAAGAAAAACACATTTCATGTCCAAAACATATTATTTTGCAGTGCCTTTAATATTTGGGGAACAAACTTCAAAGGTACATGCTTGTTGCACATGAACAGGAGTAGAAATAAACATGGGATATGGTGGTCACAGAATTTGCTCCTAGCAAGATTCAATAGAAACTGGTTTTGTTCTTGCAGCTAGTAAAAATCGAAAGCTTACCAAACAGTGCAATGGTAAAGCTTGAGGAAAACAAATAGAAGACAAATTAATACAAATTTTCTTTAGCACCTGCAAGACACTGCAGCAGCTGAGACTAACACATCCTCTAAAGATAACAAGCAATCTTTGCCCCACCACACAGAAATAAAAAGAAAACCAAGGCATTGCTTAAGCCAGTTCTGATTCTTCCTTTTAGATTTTATGCGAACCAGAAAGGAGTCCTTAAAGCAGTCATTCTCAAAAAGCTCTTTAAGACATTCTTATTCTTTGTCTCAATAATTACTTATCTGATTTTAACAAAAACTACAAAACAACAAGGCCATATACTATATCATCAATTTATCCATCAACCAAGTTTTCAAGCTTTAAAAGAAAAAACGAACAACTCACAGGATGTGAGGGAAAATTAACAATACTCACAGCATCAGTTTGTGAACATTCATCCTCTGGTTTAGTTTTTATGTCAACAAGCCCATCTACATGGCGAAAAACACAATCCGCAAGTGCATCATACAGAGAGAGCTTCTGAGCTTTCAAGCCATACTTCTGCAACCACTTCTCAGAAGTCAAATATTTATCAGTTATATGTTTTGGTAATGGATGATCAGCTTTGTTTGCTAATAAAGAAAATAAAACAAACAAAATCTCCTGTATAACATGGTTCATTCTGGATAAGCTATTTTCAAAAACAGACTGATAGTGGAATCAAAATTTTCAAATTTGTTCTGCTTGCTCTGACAGCATTTGAGTGAACAGATATTTCTGAGTGATTTTCAGTAGTCTCTACTTCAGTTCTGGGGTTTTTTCTTATCAGAGAACTCATTGCAACAAATTCCTTTGTAACTGGAAAAAAAACCACCAGAAGACAGGGAGCAAAGACAATAAATCGTGAGAAGATCAACATATAAAAGGAATTTTCTTAGTAGCTGAATTACAAAATGCCAGAAAGTATTCCTGAATAAAATGTCTAACTTCAAGGACAATCATTTGAGAAAATGAAACAATAGAGAGATAATTGAAAATACAGTCAAGACCATTGGTTAACATTAATCTTTTTAGGGATGGCTATTTAAAGTAAAAGGCAAACTATAATGTCATATTGTCTTATAAATTTTCCAAGGACTGTCTTAAGGTAGGGCACTGCACATCTCTAGACACCAGTACAGTATACAGATAATACAGCTAAAACAACAGGATACGGGACTCTCCATTCACTCATCACTATCCCAGTAAACCACACCTAAACCAAATGACCAGGCAGTGGGTCTCATAGCAGGGTGAATTTATTTTGTCACACTTTAATTTTGGTGGACCAAGGTGGTATAAATGTCCACTCAGTTTAGATGCAGCTACAGTGACCACAGTAGTGAGATCCTGAGCCTGTAAATAAACCTATGGAGGCATCCACACACAGATCAGCCAACCTCAGGGCAGGTGCACAATCAGAGCCTGTTTATATTTGCTTTATGATTGCTTGTGGTCCTCAAAACAACAAGTGTCACAAATGTGCTCACATAATTTTGAAAAGAAAACTGTTGTTTTCTTTCTTCCACATGCTTTACATAGAGATATTTTGCTGCAAAGCATTTTAAACAGATGAGGAAGACAGAACCGGGAAGAAATACGTGAAAACTGAAAAACTACAGTTATTTGGATCAATGGGCAATAGCCAAATAATGCTGAAAAACTTAAAAAATATATCACACTGTATTTTCATTTATTTTAATTTATTTATGAAGTGATTATGTATCAAGGCAAACACTAAAAGAACATTAAAGCTGTGCAGTCAGAAAACATTGACATTAGGGCTGTCCTTGCAGTTTTATTGTGGTCTCTTTGTTCACATGCATGACAGAAGAGATGTTTAACTTCATATGGGAAGTCCTGCTAACTCAGAAGATGCTCTTATCAGTATAACAAATGACATCGTGCCTTCACAGATGGAAAAAACCCTCTAGATTTAACTACAGTTATGTTATGGACAGAAATTCAAACCCAGTGCAGCCAGAGAGAATTCTCAGCTTCAAACCTTCATCATCACCACACCAGTCACATGTTTCAAAATAGTTCAAGTTACTGACCAACTGATTGTACAAAGCATTCCTCAGCAGATGATCCAGAAAAGGCCATCTGGCCCCAGCTTCCATCTAGACAAAGTGAAAGCAACTGCAAAAACAGTACTAGAGCTACACCCTGACCCATGCTAATTCAACCTGCATCTTGTATCAACTTACGCAAAAAAATGCCACTGGATACCATGTAAGTATTTTAAAACCAGGACTAATTAAGAAAATCAGTACTGATGATCTTGGCTGTGATCCTGAAAACCCACCCTCTCAATTGCAGTCCAATCCTGAGGCTGCCTAGACTCTACAGATTCCTAAGCTTTTAGTATTTAAGTCTTGTCAGTGGAATTATTCTGCTTCAGAGCATGCCCAGAGCATCTCCATCTTAGCAGGGCTGAGTAGCTTCTCACTGTCCCTTGTTAAAACCTTCCAAACAAAACTTCAGAAGCCAGCTATGCTTCTGTCTCCAACAGGGTTCAATCCAATCAATACGCACAGAACAACAAGTAAGTCATGTTCTAGGCCAAACATAATGGCTGAACTATTGGTTTGATGAACACATGTAGGTGTTCTTCCATGTTCCTTAAGACAAGAGTTGTCAGAGTGCTTATTTTGAATTGTTTTCAAACCTCCGCCTTTGATTACAAAAATGCAACCCCTCCGCTTCTTCCCTTTACTTGGAATGAACTAGCTACCAGGTTGGAGGCTATCATGAGAAAACTGTGATGAGGACAGGGATGAGGTATTTCCCCAGCACTGTGTAGAACAAGCTAAAGATTTACTAGTTCAGGCAGACAGGAAGAGATCACAAAAAAAACCCCAAAATAATTTCCATATCCTAAAATACAGGTAACTTCTAAAACTAGTCACTGGTAAAATAAAAATAGTGTGTTTCAGCCTGAACTGTTAAAGTTTAGCAAGTTTAAGCCATAGTAAACAGAGATTTGTATTGGAAAGTTTTAAGCAATCCTAAGTTTAGATAACAATTATAGGTGCTATATAGACATATAGGTGCTATATCCTGTAAATAGACATTTCTGAGAGAATCATCCCCAAATTGATGTGTGATCAAAACTGTTCACAAAAAAATGTTGATCATTAATACAATGGTAGCTGTCTTGAAAGAAACATAAATGATACCATCTTCAGAAGCAAACTGGTCAGATTCTGATAAAATTTTCTGAACTTGTCTCACTGTACTCCTGGCTTCCTCCAGCTCCTTCCAGATCAAAAAGACATCTTCACGGACACCAGCTACTGCAAAAGAAATAATAAATAGAACTTCACATTTTTATACAATTTCAACTTTTTATAACTCCTCAATCACCACAAAGTCATCAGTATATCCAGATGTTGCCATTAAACCTTGTTTTCTTGAGGTCCCATAGCAATGACAAGTGTTGTCCTCCAGCAGACTTCAAAAAAGGGCTCAAAGCTGGCTCCAGGACATGAGAGGTGCTTAGTATGTTGGAACTAACCTCCAAAGTTGGCCACAGATTGTTCCCACAGTGGAAGCAAATATACTTTAACACTGCCAGAAAATAATAAGGGAACTCCACATTGAAATTCACTTGTTGCCCCCCGGACTTCATTGCAAAACTTGGCTCCAAATATTAAACACAGTTTTGACATTTTAAAGAGCAGACATTTTTGACTCTTTCCATTTCCTAAAGTACATAATTAATTTTATTTAAATCTTCTTTCCCTGATGACTATCAGATGAAATTTTGCTAAAGATAAGTTTTTTTCATCCCAACAATTCTCAACAGTCAAACAAATGCTACAAAAAATTGTTTTACTACCAGGCTATATTGTCAAAAAAATTGGAAAAATCCAAAACTGGAATTGAGACAAGGTTTTCTTAATTTTGACTGATATGTCTTTCCTGATGAAAATAATAAAAATATTTATTTATTTCATAAAGAGAAACTACTAAAATTGAGACCCCTTGTATACCTAAGTAGTATGATCATTATTAAAAATGTGTTAAATTATGTTAGTCTCACAGTTTAAACTGCAATATAGGACAATGCAGAGATACTGTGTGAAGTGTTACAGTAAAAATATAAAAGAAACTGAATCATTAGCTATCCCAACTACAAATATAGGTTACAAACTATTGCAGATCACAACCTGTTAATGAATTGCACATAAAAATGCTGAACAAGGCAAACTGAATCTTATCATTCAGTGGTTCAGTTAATATACAGTGATGGTTCACTCTATGAAAGATAAGACATGCAAACTTGTATACTAAAGTAGGCTACCAGTAAACAAACAAACCTGATCATTTTGTTCTTTGATAAACTTTCCAGAAATAACAATAATAATAAAAATAATAAATTTATACAAATAAGAACTCAAATTTAATTGTGAAATGCTTTCAGTTTCCAAGAAATATTTTGAATTGTGTTATTGTAGACTGCCATCTCCTGGGACCTTCCTGCATTTCTAAAACATCTGTTGCAGCCATTAGGACAAAGAACAACATTTCCTAAATCACAAAAAGCGTTAGTAAGGCAGATCATTCTACAATATAAAACACAAAAGGGTGAAAAAACCTCAGTCTATAATCACTACTTGTTCAACTTAAAAAAAGTATTTTCTTCAAATATTTCAGAAAGAAGTCAGCTTTTATTTTACAAGCAATCTCTCCCCAGAAATGCACACACATGCATTCACACCATGCATGCACATAGTTCTAAGTTTAAGGATGTTAAGAATGCAATTCCAGTGGCACTGTCTCCAACTAAATCTGGATATCCTCCACAAGCTGTCAATTACCATGATCCAGATTTAATTTTATGAATACTTTTAATGTAATGTCTGAAAGCATTGAAAGAAATATGTATACTTCAACCACCTCTAAAACAGTAATAATTATATCATTGTGTTGCTTCATTTCCCCTTAAATTGATGCTATGGACTCATCAGTTTTACAGGATTATTGTTACTGTCCCCATTAAGATAGACGTATTGAATTGGTATAACATGAGAAGATATTTTTTCCTAATTTATGCTTGCAGCACAGCAAAGCAAAACTGCATGACCCTTCAAAGCAAGTATGCTTGATGTCATTTGGTACACACGACAAATGCAGGCACCAAGTTTTGCACACTGGGAAATTCCGGTTGCTTAGAGAACCTTTTTTTGGACAACATTTTTTCCTGGATTCAACTGGGAGAGAAGCTTGCAAGCAGTGATATCCACAGCAGCTTTCTCTCTCTACACAGGAAGCTCAGCTGAACCTCTACCTCGGCCTCTTTTCCCCTACAGCTAAGGAGGAGAGGAAAAAAAGCCTGTGTCTTTCAAAACTGAACCCCCAAAAGTAAAACCTACATACACATGCAAGGCATAGTATCTTCCAGATGTGGCTCTCAACCGTGGCCCATCCCTCAAAGCATATCACTGGTAAATGGCCAAGAAAGCATGAACCCAAATTTAATTTTGTTTCAATTCCCTCTGCTCCCACCTCAGATGTGCCATTTTTTGGGGACCACCAACCAAAGAAAGTCACCTCTCTGGAGGGTGGTTCGCAACCACTCCAAGCCCACCATCTCTTGCACACATTCAGGCATCCATGTCCCAGGAATAATTTTGTCTTAAAAAATTACTTTAACCAGGGAGAGAAAAGGTCCTCCTGGTTCCCCCTGCCATGAAGCACTTCCCCATGTGCCCTGGCTGGCAGTGTAACAGCCAGACATCTGGGGACACCCTGGTTCTGATTCAAATCCCACCCACTGCAATGGCAGGAGGGTGGCCACCAGTGCCACACGAGGGGACCGGCCTGAACACCCTGCTGCTCATGTCCGGCCTGCGCCAAGCCCAGTCGGCTTCCCTCGCCTCTCCCCGCTGCTATCCCGACCCTGCAGAGCACCTCACCCCGGGTGATGTTCCAGGAGTGCCCTGCCTGCGGGTAAAGGCGTTTCTACTCTGGAGAAGGGAGGCCCTGGAAAAGAGGAAGAGGATGAGGAAGGGTGTGGGGAAAGCCTGTGGCAAGGGGCAGAAGCATTTTGCTGACACCAGCGAATTGAGAAGCAAGACGGTAGACCTAAGCAAAACCACAAACACACTTGCACATGGTACAAGGAAACTCATAGCTCCCTCATTTCCATTTCCCAGTTATTTAACTGGCGGACAATCTCAAAAGAAGCAGCTTCTCCACATGTACCTCCACGCAAACAAATTCATCTGGTTTGACAAGTCACTGTAACCTATTTGATTTCCATATTGCTAATGAAAAAAGCCTATCTAAAAAAAAAAAAAGAAAAAAGCCTATCTAAAAAAAAAAAAAAAAAGCCTACAAAGTATCTACAATATCTTTGAAACAGGAAGCAAATACCCATACAAAAGCAAATCATGGAAAACAGAAGTATTTCTTACTTGTCTGATTATCTGACTTAGACCGTGGAAGCAAGAAAATCCAAATATAATGGGATATGATCTATTTGAAAATGAATTTGCTAACAAGGGAAGATGGGGAAATTTATTTTCTTCACTGTCAGTCCCTTTCTCAGCCTCCACGTGGCAGCAGAACACAGCAATATACCCTCAAGCACTGATTTTTAAAATCTCCACTTAGAGGGGGATGAATGAAGGCACAAAGAAGAATAAGAGGGTAGTCCACAGCTTTTACCTGCATACCTGCCAGGTTAAACAGCACTCAAACTCACTGCAGCCCAATCCTGTCCCTTTTCCATTGGGCAAATGGACAAAGCAAATGAACTTTGTATCCCATGTGTTATCACAGAACAGCTATCTGCATCACTCTCTACACATTAGCAAAGAGATTTGCTAGGCCAAGGTTAGGCTGCTGAGACTAGACAAAGCACACGAGAAAAAAGCAGAGGCAATGATCTTTGCTACAGCTTCTAGGCAAAGCAGTTACTCTTCAGCCATTATCCTGGCCCTCCAAAGGGAGGGTTCGATCTTTCCCATGTCAGTGTACATAAACAGTGCAGAGGTCATTGACTTCAATGTCATACAGGGGAATGACGCTCTTATGCTTCCCTTTTTTACACACAACAACCTGAAATTTTCCCTGTGACGATCAGGTAAATGTGAAAAACCAAGCACACCTAAGAAGAGAGCCTTATACGGTTCACAAGGTCAGACACTTCCCTGTTTGGATTTATCACATCAGTAAAATCCTGATTTCAGTCCATCTGCATTTTCTCTACACATGCCAGCTCATCTATTCCACCACACAGAAACCACTACACAGAAATTTACTGTTTCTATGTCAGCCACCGAGGACCCTCTATTCATTTCAGGATCTAGTTCAAAGCACCACTGCTTTTCAAGCCTTATGTAGCACTTATCGCCCTGTTACTCCAAGCAGATGACACAAATGTGCCCTTTTTCAGAAAGACATCTTTTCTCCACAGCTTCCACAATTCCTTGCCCTCTATGTCTTCAAGTTCCAACTTAAATGTCACCTCCTTTCCACTTATAATTTTAACTCCATAACAAGATTGCTTAATTCTACAGCTTTTTGCAGATGAATAAACTGCACAAATAACGTAGGCAGAAGTGATAACAGGAAAATTAGTGCTGGATGAGGAGATATTATCACATTGGTGAAATTAGGCTTTATGTAAAAGCATTTCTCTGCTATAAGTAAATCTGAGGCTGCCAGCATAAGGACCTTAATTCTTTAATGAGCTACACCTGTTTTGATCTTGAGCACCCACTCAGTATGATGTAAAAAATTCAAAATTGTCAGTTTCTCACACTTGTTTTCTAAATGTCTGCTCAAGATGCAAAATAGGGAAGAACTGAGCTCTTATCTAAAATTTTAAATAGTTCACTTCTGACTTGTTTTGGTTAAGCCGATGAAAAGGAGTGAACATGAAGATATCCCATATTTGCAAAATGCTGATATTCAGTGGATACCCAGAAACTATCAGATGTCCTTAAAACAGCTTTTCCAGTCCATAAAACATGGTTATGAGTTTCAGTTTCCAGCTGCTACATTTGTGGTGCAAAAAGGAACATAATCAAAATATTCCTGTGCCTCCCTTTATTTTCTAGAAAGACCACATTTGGAAGATTAAATCTCTGGTTCATTCTCTATTTATTTCCTTGTGTAGTTTATGCCACACATCCAAGAACCAGTTTCAGAGCCCATTAGTGAGTAATCGACACTTTTATTTTTATTGCCTTATTACTACACCCTTGAAGGAGTCTCTGAATTAAGAGAAATCAGACTCAGACCAGAATAATGTCTTCAATGTGTTTTCTTTTCTGAAAGGACTTTAGATTCTGCATATGACTAAAATGCTCCAATTGGCTGCCAGTGATGTCACGACTGTGCTTGTAATACCCAGTAAATGCAGAAAGCTAATTGTGTTCCTTTTTAATGTGTAAATTCTACTCCACAATAGCAATAAGACACAACAGACAATGCACTTCAAGAGGATTACTGCCCTTTTGAGCGATTAAAGCTATTCAGCCTTCAGCTTTAGAAACAGTGGTGAGGAAGTAATTTCAATCATACAGGAGCTCTAGGCTCATCTATTGAAACACGCTGATTGCCCCAGGGGAAGAGGGAGCCAGCTCCCCCCATGCACACACCCAAATGTGGCACAGCAAGAAAGCACTCATGGCAGACTGAAGGCATTATACTGCTCCGCATTAGTATGAAACGATAGTGTTTTGAAGCAGACTCTGCTGTTGGTTTCTAAACTCTGCATGGGTGAGGCTTGAGTGACCCTTCACAACTCAAAAAAGCAGGTGATACCTCACTCCTTTATTTCCGGCCCCCCACAATGGTTCTTTCTCTTATACTGTTATAATCATGGTCCTAGTGAAGGATAGGCTACTACACAAGAAACTTGATTACAACCCCAAATATGGGCCAGTTAGTCCAAGACTGACTAGCAGCCTTGCTTGAGCCACCAAACCCACCTTATGCCATATATGCCCCAACAGTGAGAAGAGGATAACACTTTTCTACCTTTGGGGCAACATTAATGCCCCCACCATAACGGGGGTGTGGGTGGG
>VZTI01000239.1:3012664-3046156 GCA_013397865.1 Struthidea cinerea
GGTGTGGGTGGGTGTGTGTGTGTTAAGCCATTAGACTAAAAACATGTTATGATTCCTGATGTCTAAAAGAAATATTTTTTTTTACTCTCCTGCTGAAAAAGACATCAAATTTGATACACAAAGCCTCACCTCACATCAAAAGCCCCTCTCCTCCCACCCTGGCTGAAACCACAGTCCAGTCCCACTGAACACTTACCCAGAGGAAGCAACACTGTGACTAATGAGAAACACACTGAGCTTTCTGCCCAGCTCCACCCACCAGTGAAACTGTTTATTTTGGTTGTTTCCTCCTGGTATTTTGTCTATCAATTCTCCCACCACCTCTTTGCACTGCTTTCTCTACAGTCACTTTATTGTGCTTTTTGCCTGTCTTTGTGACAAATACTTGGGAGAAGCAAGTAAATCTCATGTTGATTTAATCCCCTTATATTACCTATGAATTCGGCCTATATTGATGTGGCTGTTGTATCATACGGTCTTCCACACTACTCTTCCTTTCTACCATTTCTCTATACATTTCCACAAGGTCACTGGCATAAGCATACAAGTACTCTTCCTCATATTCCTAAATAAATTATCTTCTTCCCCTTTTTTTTCCTCTTCTCTTTCATCATCACATGCACATCTTCTACTCCCTTCATTTTTCTCTTTTCCTTGCCCTCTCCTTCCCACCCAGAGAATTTCCATTAGACCAGTCCTGTCCTCACCCCACCCACACCTACAGGTTTATTTCGATTTTACACTCATCAAGTTCCTATACTACATTTCAATTTTGACATATCGCTGATAATATCAGTATAATCTTGGGGTTTACATTGCCTACCTAGTGGCATTCGCCCTTTCGCTTTTCTGGAGCTCAGGGCAATTAAACTTTTTCCATCCTCTTCATACTTTAGTGCAGGTCCAGCAGCATCTCTACAGTAATTCTTCTCAGCAAAAGCATGGAATCTGTAACACGAAATGAGTTTCCACCAGTACACAAACTACATAAATACTTCTCTAATTTTAAAGAAATGTTTTTCACACATACAACTTCAGAATTATACCTAAGGCTTCAACTACAATAAGATTACTAGTATTATCAAAATTTTTATTTACATTTATGTACTTTCTGAAGTCTTCTCATGTAGAATATTCTTTCTTTTTGATATTACTTACTGCAAAGCACCTAACTCTTCAATTTCCTGGAAATCTATTTTTAATTAATGCTTTCAACAGGGGGAGCAGGCATGTAATTTGAGATGTCTGAGATGACACTAACACCTTTTTATCAGATTATCCTCCCAGTTGAAAGCCTAACAGGAGCATTTATTTCATTATCGACATACAAATCAGGATGACAAGCAGACTTCATTTATCCTCATTGTCAAAACAGAGAAGCTCTCGGAGCAGGAAAAAGATGCATTTCTAAAACAGAACTACACTAGAAACAGGTTCAAGCCGTGAAAAGCCCATGATCTTGGCCGTTCCTGTGGGAAAGCTGGCTTAAACTTATAGACAGTTATTGGGCAAATATCCACCAGCAAGCTATTAACTGTCCCTGTAAGTCTGTGCACAAAAGCTAACTCATGTAAAAAGACGACAGTGAGAATTGTATCAAACAAAACAATTCCTCTCAGCTCCCTGCCACAACCCTTTTTGCCTGTTTCTACCATACAAGAAACATTCACTTTCCTTTAGTAAAGAAGGTAAAAACACTGCCAAAAGAAAATGAGGGATAGTGACTGGCAATGTACCTGGTACCATAGAGGTACCATGCTTCTAAACGACCACAATCATTTTAAACACACATCAGACCAGAGCAAACATAACACTTTCCCACAGTCTTGTTTTTGGCAGACGCTCCCATCTCCTAAAAGCTATTTCTAAACACAGATGGCTATAAAAGAGCTAAGCAGCTGCCATCTTACCAATTGCTCTGCTGTCATTTGGGAGATTTCTACTGTTGGAGGGCTTCCCACTCTTGCACAAACAACGGTGAAACAGAAAAAGCTAGCAGCCATTTCACAAGTCTGTAACTGTATGGTGACTTCTGTTAAGCAGACAAACACCTACTGACTCCTACTGCCTTCCTGCTGTTGAGCATGAGTTTGGTCTTGTGGGTTTGGTATTTTTTCTTTTTTTTCCTTATTTCGATAACAGAATCAAGATTTAAGTCATCTTCTCCATTTCTCCTGAAGGCTGATTCTCACCACATGGCTGATTCCCAGGGTAAAGCAGTCAACAAGCCATGTGGAATATATTAATTTCCACCAACCATAACAAAAACCATGCTAGAAAGCATGGTACAGAACTGCTTTTCCACACAACCGGGCCTGAAGAATAACACCCCATCAATTTTCTGTTATTCCATGAGCTGCTCATTTAGGACAGGCATTTCCTTTCTAGTACATGGCACTTGATCCAGCAAAACTCTACATCATTTTCTGGTGCTTGTGGATACTACTAATGTACAAAGCAACACAATAAAAACTTACTTCAGTTTATGTTGTGACCATTTCCCCTGAACAGTTTTCCAGACTTCAAGAGAAAGGCAGATGACAGACAATTTTGGGCATAAAAAGAGAATGGCCTTTCTCCAAGCCAGTGAGAACATATGCAAAAAAAAGCTGGTCTGTTTAAGTAGGGTCTGCATTCTAGTCATATCTCTTAAGTCTATTTCCCCATCCCCAGATCTCTTACTGAACTGCTTTGTCTCATTTTCCTCATGGATTATATTCAGATATGTCCCAATACCACTCCTATCAGCAAAGCACTTCATAAGTACTGAAATCTTTACTGTCTTTCTCTATCATACCTGCCAGAGGCCAAGCGGCTCAGCTCCTTCAGAAAAATAATAGTTTCATCTTCCCTAGCATTGAAAGACACCGTGTTGACTGGACAGGAGCCATCTGAAGCTTTCTCAAGGAGTAGCTGCTTTGTGTCCACTGGAACATCCCCCACAGCAAAGTAATAAACAGCTTCAACCTGTCATTAAACAGGGAAAAAAAAGGTAATTGGAAGACATTGTTTTACATAAATATCTGATACTTATTCAAGCACTGTCCTGTGCTCAGTATTGGTAGGAAAAATTGGTAAAACTGATGCATTACTTGGGCTATGAGATTTTCAGACCTTTGGTTCTTCCTCTAATTTATGCTAGTAATTCAAAGGAAGGCCACACAAAATTTCCTCAAGTGAGACAAGAACCTGTCCCACAGTCCCTGGGTCTGATTCTGCCCAAGGCAAGCCTCTTTCCACAGAAGTTAACTGAAGCCAAAGAGAGGTGTAAGGAAGGACAACTGCATCATTAGTCAGAAAAAGGCTCTGTGCCATATGTCACTTTTATCAAGAGACATGCTATGTTGGTGCCTTGCCAGGGCTGAAAAGTAGGAACTTTTATACCAGACATAGTTTTACTGGCAGCATGTATTCTGAGGTTAGGAAAGATTGCAGTCAAGGGAAGGGATTGTCCCATTCTGCTCTGCACTAGTGCAACCTCACCTTGAATATTGTGTGCAGTTTTGGTCACCGCAATATAAGAAAGACACTAAACTATTGGAGAGCATCCAAAAGAAAACAACAAAGATGGGCCTTGAGGGGATGCTGTATGAGTAGGGCCTGAGGTCACTTGGTCCCTTCAGTCTGGAGGAGACTGAGAGGAGACCTCATGGCAGTAGACAACTTCCTCATGAGGGGAAGAGGAGGCGTAGGCATTGATCTCTTCTCTGTGGTGAGCAGTGAGGGAATGGCCTGAAGTAATATGAGGGAAGGTTTAGGTTGGATATTAGAAAATTTTTTATGCAGAGGGTAGTTGAGCACAGGAATGGGCTCCCCAGGGAAGTGGTCACAGCACCAAGCCTGACAGAGTTCAAGTGTTTGGACAACACTCTTAGGCACATGGTGTGACTCTTGGGCATGGTCCTGTGCAGGGCCAGGAGTTGGGTTTGATGATCCTATGGGTTCTTTCCAACTTAGCATATTCTGTGATTCTGTGATTATTTGAATGCTACTGCTGGTATTTACAGATAATTTGTATTTTTTATACTTCCCGAGGCAGAGGGAGTTTGGCAGGTTTACTATAACCACACACACTTATATTCTGAAAATGTTATTGCAAGAAGAGAGAGAAGCTGAAGAAATGTCCTTTAGTTATTGCTTGAATATTACATTTTGAGGGATTTTATGTTACCAGCACTTATCCATGTAACAATCCCCATGGTATGTTCCCTGAATTTTCACCATCATTAAAAACCAATGTAACAAACAGCTATCCCATGATGACTTTCAAGACAATATGTACAGTATATCAGTCCTATAGCATGGTACACACCAGCTGATAAATACCTGATAAGTAGTTGTTTAACTGAAAAAATACACTTGAATACACTCACCTCTGTGCCCAATATGGAGCAGATCATCCTGGAAACTATGCTAAGGCACACGGAAAATAAGAAGCCAACAAGATTTCACTAAGGGCAAACATGCCTGACAAGTCTGGTAACCTTCTACAATGGGGTTACTGACACCATCTACCTGGACTTGCATCAAGCATTTGACACTGTTCTGCACAACACCCTTGTCTCTAAATTGGAGAAATGTGGATTTGGTAGATGGGCTACTCAGTGGATAAGGAACTGACTGGATGTTGCAGTCCAAGACTTAGGGCAAACAGTTTGATGTCCAAGTGGAATGTCCATGGTGTTCCTGAGGGGTCAATATGGGGACTGGCACTTTTTAACATCTTTGTCGGTGACACAGGCAGTGGGACTGATGGCACCCTCAGCAAGTTTGCCAACACCACCAAGCTGTGTGGTGTCTGATGCGCTGGAGGGAAGGGATGCCATCTAGAGGGACCTGGACAGACTTGAGACATGGAACCAAGTGAACTTCATGAAGTACAAGGCCAAGTGCAAGGTCCTGCTCCTGGGTAAGGGCAATCCCAAGTTCAGGTACA
The DNA here is from genome assembly GCA_013397865.1 of Struthidea cinerea. Taxonomy (NCBI): domain Eukaryota; kingdom Metazoa; phylum Chordata; class Aves; order Passeriformes; family Corcoracidae; genus Struthidea; species Struthidea cinerea. The sequence continues at coordinate 3,017,601 of VZTI01000239.1, forward strand.
GGTTGGGTGGAGAATGGATTGAGAGCAGCTCTAAGGAGAAGGACTTGGGGGTGTTGGTTGATGAGAAATTCAACATGACCCAGCAATGTGCACTTGCATCCCAGAAATCCAACTGTATCTAAGGCTGCATCAAAATCAGCATGGTCAACAGGTCAAGGGAGGTGAGTCTGCCCCTCTACTCTACACCCATGAGACTCTTCCTGGAGCACTGTGTCCAGCTCTGGGACCCCCAACATAAGAAGGCATGGACTTGCTGGAGCAAGTCCAGAGGAGAGCCACAAAGATGATCACAGGGTTGGAGCATCTTTCCTATGAGGACAAACTGAGATGGTTGGGGCTGTTCAGCCAGAGAAAAGAAGGCTCTGGGGAGACTTTATAGCCTTCCAGGATCTAAAAGGGCATGAAAGTTGGAGAGGGACTTTTCACAAAGACAAGGGAGAATGGCCTCAAACTGAAGGATGGTAGATTTAGATTAGATGCGAGGAAGAAATTCTTCACTATGAGGGTGTAAGGCACTGGGAACAATTGTCCAGAGAAGTTAGGAATGCCCCATCCCGAGCAGTCTTCAAGGCCAGGTTAAATGGGGCTTTGAGCTACCTGTTCTAGTGAAAGGTGTCCATGCCTATGCAGGGATGTTGGAACTAAATGGTCTTTAAGGTCCCTTCCAACCCAAACCATTCTGTGACTATGATTCTATAAATATGACTAGGAATCCCAGGACATGCACCACAAAAGACAACTATTTGAGTCTGGGGTGGTAGTGAGGAAACCTTTCTGCACTCACATAATTTCATTCAGTAGTAAAGCAAACTCAGTATCACCTACAAGTGTGCTCATCCATTTCCACTACTGCCTTTGATGCTGACTTGTATTCTAGCTCCCTGAGTCATTTCTCCCTTTCAAGCTTTCTTCCTCATCTACCTTTGGCATCTTCCTCAACACTGGAAGATGTCTCTCCCAAGCAGCAAACCAATTTCAGGCTGGATCAGGCAAACTAACGAAGCAGCACCTTGCCACCTGGAGCTTCTCTTGGATCTTGCAGAGGGTCGAGACACTCCATGTGGGAGGCAGGGGCCATAGTTACAGACTCCACTTGCTTGGGAGCAAGCAGGACCAGGTATACTAGCATCTCTGACAATTCTAGATAAATACCAAGGGTAAAGAGAAAAATGAATGTGTTTTATTAAAGTGCAAGATTAACAAAATACTTAATAGCTTTAGAAAAAGGTACACAGAAACAAGAAGAATTAACTCTTGCACCTATGTGTGTTTTAGTTCAGTTTTACAAAGTTCCCTGTCTGCCTTCCTCCAGCTAAAAAGCTATCTGAGTCTGCACACAGATCTCCCAGATGAGACCCAGTCCTTGGACAACACCATGGTCCTACTGCTTTTGCTGAAGAGGCTCCTGGCCCAGAGGAATGCATGCATATTGCACAACCATTTCTCCTGGTGTTCCTTCGGATTCACATCTTCTCCCTCTCCCTTCTAAGACTGCCATTAATTCATAAACTTGATATTCAACAAGAATAGAAATTTCACACTTTCTCCAAGGGATTTACTGCCTGCCTCTGCAACTTTTAAAATGCTGACATTTATTTGGCATAGCTGATACAGAACCAACCCCTCACAAGAAAAAAAGTTAAAAATTGTGAACCACAGATAATTCACTCTACTTAACTACAAACCCAGCGATGACATACCACAAAGGAAATGTTCCTTACAGGTTAGTGGGGAAAGGTTAAAACCTTTCAAGTGAGTCCTTCATATTTTGAAAATTGTAATTTATACATTTAAACAAAATTCATACAAGAACAGAAAGGAGAACAGCCTGAACAGTTCCTCATAGCCTTGATGTTGGTGGGGAGGTGTTTTGGATGAGTTATCCACACTTCATGGAGTGGCACTTGTACAGAACTGCAGGTTAGACACTGTGGATGCATTTGTGGCAGGTAGATCTGAAAGGATTGCAACATTACAGCAGACTGATCTTGAGTTTGGGATTGACAGGTCATAAGGAAAAGAAATCTAAGGAGTCACCACACATGGGAAGAAAAGACAAGAAGAGCCAAGTCTAGGGAAAAAAAAAGCTGTTGTTTTGGAGCAACTTCTGTGAATGAAGCCAGTTCTTAGGAATGAGTTGAGTTCTTCGGAATGAGTTGTTTATGACTGCTCAGTAAGTAGACAACTTTTGCCTAGGACTGAATGGGGTATCCCCCATCTGCACTACAGTGAAGGCTGCACTTAAGTGAACTGTCAGTCATGAATGATAATGACTGTTTAGGAGCCATTGAAGTTTGTTTTATATTGAGCACCTGCCACAACTGACTCCCCCTGACTGTCTATTGGCCCACCAATATCTGGAAAAATAATAATAGATGTCTCACTGTCTGACAGATTTTAATTTCTGTTTATTCAAACAGAGACCCACCAGGTCCAACAAGACTTTTTTCATCCAGAGAATGCTGAAATCTAAATAATTTTTTTTTAATTACTCATCAGGAAATCAGGATTAAACTGGAAATTGAAAATGCTAATAAAATTTATGGAGGGGGCATTTAAAAAAGCATTCATAAAAAAATCTCACTGGTGAACAATTTGTTCCTTACTCAGGTCCTTTTTAATATTAGTTTCCAAACATCAAGGCTCATCTGGATGAGAATCCAGCAGCATAGGGAACCAGAAGGTAACTCAAGCAAAAATACCTTCTCATTCAAACAATGTCCTGGAAAAAGATTTACAAAGGAGTTAGGATTGAATCTGTGCACAGGGATGGATGTTAATGGCAGTGAAAACCAATGATTCTTCTCCACAGACAGTAGGCCAAATTTTCCATTAAATTTGGGTGTTGGAGAACTGAAAGAATATAGATTGCAAGGAAATGTCATAAAATACCTCTTTAATAACACAAGTTTTAAGTGACTAGATCAAATGTTGGCATATATGTTCCATTTCTTGTGGCTCTGCTTTAATGAACAAAGTAATATGTTACTTTTAGAAATTAACAGCATTTAATTGCAGGAATAACTGTGCATGCTTTGTCTCTGTCATGGAAGAAAGTCTAGCTATCACCTGGCTGATGAAAAAGGATTTGCACAGCCCTATCATGAGTTAATACTTACATAAATCTCTGTACTCACTATTTTGAATTTTAAATATAACTTTTCATGAGCAAGTTGGATGCATAACAAAAGTGGTTTCCCTGCCTTCAATAATGTTGGTACTAGAAATTTTCTCATAAACTTGAAGCCCTGAAAAACTTATATGGCAAAGAAAGTGGAAGGAAAGATGTTCTCTCTTTCCCTTAATGACTGAATGTTACTTATGCCGGCTACTCTAGGAAAGAAAATAAACAAGTTACTGCATTCAAAATACAGTACATTTACATAAAAAGACAATCATTAAGCATAGTATGCAGCTACACTTGAGGGGGAAAAAAACTTTCCAAATGCTGTCATTAATATTTATCTTTGCAACATTGATCAGGGCAAATCATAGCAGCCAGCCTAGCACTGAATATTCTTGGATTTACTCGAGGCTTCTGAAAAGATGTATGAGCTTACCGCTTCATCACCCATGGCTTCCAGCAGAGCTTCAGCAGAGCTGGTATGGCTGACAGCTGTCATATGGTCCAGCTTCCAGAGCCACGTAACCGCAGACTTTACAGTATGCTCAGACACAGGAGTACATTTCTGTTGCCACTTCGTAAGATCCTGAGCAGCCCTAAAAATGAGATTAACTACAGATCAGAAACAGTGAGAATCATGCTGGCAGAACAAGACAGTGGAGCTCTACTATTGTTACAATTCTTTTATATTCTTAATATAAATGTACCACAGATACTAAATCTATACTTGCAATAAAGGAAGAAGAGAAAAAATGAAACCATTACAAAAATACCGTAATTTTATAAGATTTTTTTTGAGACAACTGTTTCCAAGTAGGGTCAGGAGAGATAAAGTATTTTTAAAAAGAGTTCCTGATTCATAACTCTCCTTATCATAAAAACTCAAGCAGGTTTTTAAAATATGTGCATAAAAAAAAGTGTCTTCCACAGGTCTCGTTCTACACCTTGTTCCACAACCTTTGTGTCAGAGCAGTTTAACTGACACTTTTTTTTGTAGTACAGCTGATCTTTAGCTACCCATCAAAAATAAAATTTGTGATGCTAAGCTTTTTGGTATTTTAATTGATAAAAGACCGTAGTCTTAACGGAAGAACAGAAGGGCAAAGCCAATGAGCACTTTTGCCTGTGCACTTGTACATAAAAAGGCAGAAAGGAACTAAAAAACCAACTGGTTCCAGTATCTGTGACATTCCATCAAGAACTATTATGAAGAGTTCCCTGCAAATCTAAAAGACAAATATGTTTCCCAAGATTCTTTTAAAGTAATAATTTATGTGCTATATTGTCTTTTGTCTCTGTCCTGCAAAAACAAATTGATGACCATAATTACTGTTTCAATTTTGACTTGGCTTTGCATTTCACTTCTAAAGAAAAAGTTCTCTGTTCTCAAAAACTATGGAAGTTATCTGCTTTGGAAAATATCTTCTTTGGAAAATATCTACTTTTGCAACAGGCTACCCCAAGAAGCTGTGGATTCCCCATCCCTGGAAGTGTTCACGGCCAGGTTGGATGAGGCTTTCAGCAGCCTGGTCTAACGGAAGGTGTCGGTGCCCATGGCAGGGGGCTTGGAGCTAGATGGTCTATAATGTCCCTTGCAACCCAAACCATTCTGTGATTGTATTACTCTCCTTTTCCAATCTCAGTTGTGTCACAATCTAGAAAATTAAGATAGGGTACCAGAATCAAATATGTAAGATAATGCTTGGGTAAAATAACATTAAGAATCACCATGTAATTGTAAGTTAACATTGTGGAACCAATTTTAAAATTATATGACCTAATTTGTGCATAATTTTTTCCATTCATCTCTCCCAACCCAAGCTTACACATTCAAATTCTCATGCACATATGAGAATTTTTGCAGATAGGTAAGATTTTAATAGCTGCTTCTATTCTTCTAACTAAATGCAAATTCATTTACTCCTCTTACGGAACAAGCGCTTAGAAATCTTCTTTTGTTATGGAAATCTATTATTGTTTCCTACTGCTGCAACTGATTTCTGTGACCATGGAAATCTATAGAAATACAAATGGCTATGCCTGTGCCTATGGCACTTTGGGAAGTGCACATTTAGCTGCAAGGCAGAAACCTATAATGTCTAAAGACGAAAGAATGCAATAGGTGGTCAGATAGAACCTCACTGTTTCACTAACACTGCAACATCTGAAAGGTATTACTGCTGTTGCAAATCCTTCTGATGTTGTAGAAGGCATGTGTCATTATCTGGGTTCTGTTACCCTTTATCAGCTCTTCATGCTAACAGTGGTTTTCTGTTAAACGGAAGTAGCAAGTTCAGAATGACTATGGGTAAAAATTGGTGGGAAATCTACAGATATTAGCATGACATGAATCATGACAATTTCCAGTACAGAAAGCACCTTATCCAAACACGTATAACATGCAACTCCTTTTTATTCTCCAGCAATGGGCCGACATGGACTTCTTCGTCCAGCCTGGAGAGACCTGATTGTGGCCTTTCAATACTTGAAAGGACTTAGAAGAAAAATGGGGAGAGACTTTTTAGTAGGGCCTGTAGCAATAGGACAAGGAGTGATGGTTTTAAACTAAAAGAACCTATATTCAGACTAGACAAAAGGAAGAACTTTTTTATAATGAGGGTGCTGAAACACAGGAGCAGGTTGCCCAGAGAGGTGGGAGATGCCTCATCCTTAGAAACATTCAAAGTCAGGCTGGATGCCGCTTTGAGCAACTTGATGTAGTGGAAGGTGTCCCTGCCCATTTGCAGGGGTGTTGGACCAGATCACCTTTAAAAGTGCCTTCCAACCCAAACCATTCATTCTATGATTCTGATTCTTTCTGCTTACCGAATGAGGTTGAATCTGGCAATTTGGATCACCTGTTCCACAAGTACCATAGAAAGTGCATCCCGACACAGATCAAATTCAGTTGGAGCTGCAATGCCAAAATCCAACACAATGACAATGCACTGTTCTTGAATCACTCCAAATATCTGCCGGCTCTCACTGGTTAACCATTCCATTCGCTGCTTATATAGCTCAATAGCTCCCATTAGACAATCCACAAAATGAAGAATCAGTTCTTTTTTGGCTGTCAGCTTTATTCAAATAAGGGAGAGAAGGAAATTGAATATCAAAACAAATAACACAAATGCAGCCCCAAGCTTAGCACAGCTGCAATAGCTAGTTTGTAAGTGTCAGACATGCCAGCCAAGGTAGCAGTGAAAACAACCCATTTTCCTTCCACTGTTTCAAGAGCAAATACTTGACAAATGCATGTAAGCTATAAAGAAAAGGCACTGCATTTTGTCCTAATTGCTTTTCATAATCTTTTTATGTGAGCATGGGACAGTGCCAGTGGGTTGTCTGACTTGTCTGTCTCAAAACTGGAGCAATTAGAATGAGCTGAACACAGGCTAGGATGTAGAAAGGGCTGCAGAGCAGATGGGTGAACAAACAAGGACACAGAAACTTTGTACCTTCTTAGACTAGAACTTTGACTGGCTTTTAAAAAAACTTTTACAGCAATACAAGGCAGCATACGGTTTGGTTCTAGGGCACTTCAATCTCCACCTTGTCTTTAGCATTTGAAAGGAAAACGTAAAATGTTTCTTGTTTGTACTATTATTTCACTAACAATGCCCAGCATTACAGATTAACTATTTGTGGGTAGGTGCTTAGGCAAATTTAGTTCAGATAACTGCAATCAACAACTAAAACTTCCCATACCTTTTCAGTAAAAAAAATCTAGAATCCGTATTAAAATTAAAATCAGCACATCCTCCCAATGAATAAGTGTATACGCATTCACCGTGACCTGTGAGTCTAAAACTGCACCACAGATTTCCCCAATAGCTCTGGCCCATGTGAGCTGATTTACTGGTTGCCTTCTACCTCTAACTTTCTTTCCAGGACTAAGTACAAAACCTTGGAAACACAAATGTTTTTAAACAAGAACATTTCTCAGGGAGAAGATATTTTGTGTGTCAGTCTGCACACTTCTCCCTCTCATTTGTATTTTTCTGTGCTCTTTAATATCAGCTTGGGCCCTGTAATGTGCCTCCCAGATACAAAGTCTCAGGCAGTCTGCCAAAGGAATGTCGGCCTGGGAAGGAGCACTTAGAAATCCAGTTTCCTCCTGTGACAGTCAGATTCATACAAAGAAGTTTACTGCACTACACTGACCAAACTCCATCTTAAAATAAAGCAGTTTTCTTAGAATACCCTCTCACTCGTAGTAAGAAAGTGAAGAATTCCATTTCTCTGAGGGCCAGGAAACTTCTGACTGTCTAGCCTAATTTTATTCATGGCAGTTCATACACATTTATTTTTGGACTAGCATGCCTTTTAGCAGAGAAAACTACAGCTTTGCCCTGTCCCTGTAATTTGCCTTTCTGCAGCATTCAAGGGCAATAATACTACCCTTCTTCTGTCTTCTTTCGGGCTTACATTTCAGCATCAACCAAGCCCTCTTATAAGATCATCACTCCACTGCAGTTCATCCTACCAGCTCTTCTCAGCACCTGCTCTGGTTTGAATGGCTTCTTCTAAGCCTGTGGTAACCGTATACAATTTCGTACTTAATATCCTAAAGGAGATCTGACCAGATTTTGTACAGTAGCAAAAGTATCTTTCCTGCTGCTCACAACATGTCCAAAGATTAGAAGACGTGTAGATATTTCATATTGAACTAATGGGCATAAAATGAGGGGAAAAGGCTCCCTGAAATGGTTCTTTACCCATTTCTGAGCTTCGTGCCTCAAAATTTACTCTAGTCATCAGAAAAAATGATGAGCCATTTGCTTTTGTAAAATCCTTTATAAATTAACTCTCTCCCTTCCACACTCACATGCACATCTCTTCAACCAGAATCCATCCTCTTAACAATGGGGCTGCCAGCAGCTGTTGCTAAGACATTCCTTAGAACATGAGCCCGGGCAGAGATCCAGCTAGCTGTCTCTATAGAATAGGCTGAGTCTTTTGTGACCTGCTGGCACTAAGCAAAGCACTGCTTTGCATTGGCAATGACAGCGCATTATGTCTTCCTATTTCGGTGTCCCCATTTGTTTTATTGATTACAATTTTATTTTTATAACTTGTTCTGAGCATCTTCTCTTTAAGGGTTCCCTCTTTCAAGACAGGGTAGACGTTGCTTAGAAACTGCAATCTTGTCTGGAAAAGATTTACTGCAATGCTGCACCAAGGCAAGAGACTAAGACTTAGAAAGGAAAAAAGATGTCTAGCTTTTCTACCACTGATAGTTATCACTAACAGTTTGAAAAAAAAAATCAAAAGATAAAGTTCTCACAAAGAATATAAGTATTTTATGCCATAGGAAGGAATTTTAGTCACATCATTCTGCAACAGTGATAACAACTTCTAAGCACATAGGGAAGTTACCACAAGTCAGCCACACTTACATTATACACGCTGCCATCTTGTGCTCTCTTGTATTGAGGAAACAGACCATCTGCATACCGAGAAGCCACAGGTTTCCCCAAGGTGGTCACATAATCTACAGTAAAATTTACAAAAGATCAAGTTGCTAATCTTTGGGACTACTTCAAACAGGTATTTTTCAGGCTGATGTGTATGTCATCCATGTGTGAGGCACACGCATCAGTATTGACTCTTGACATTAAGAAACTTGAGAGAAATTCTAATTCTGTTTTGGTTTAACACTTATTTTCTGGTTATATCTATGATGGGGCCCTGAGGCTCTCAACCTCTGGCTGCATCTCCTGTTGTTCCTGGCTGCATTCCCTGGCTGGACCCTAGACATGATTAATTACCTCACCCTGCTGCAGGACTGTATCCTGTTCAGTGAGGGCACAGCCTGGGCTGCAGTCCCTTTTGGCACCTGGCTCACTTTCCACCCATAGAGCAGCCCTGCTTTTGCTGCTTCCTGCCAGTTTAGTCAGAAGTGAGGAAAAAAAACACATCTAATTACTTACAGGCCAAAAAGCTACATGGGACTTTAATTATTGTGAGGTTTAAGCAACCTCACAACAGGACTTGCAAATATTTGTCTATCAAACATAATACAAAATCTGGTACAGATAATGCTGCTCTCTTACACAACTCAATGGGTGCAGAAGTGAGTGCATCTAAGGTTGCACTCTGCACTTTGAGTAGCTAGAAATCTTCTCCAGGATCTCCACTGATAGGGAAACATTAGGGGTGGGAATAATGAACGTCATAAAGCAGCTATCTGTACACCATGCTACCCTGCCAAGCTAGTACATTTTGCTCCTAACACTGTAACAACTTTAACCCTGCTTAACAGCTTCTTCTTAATCTGCAGCACACAAGATATCAGGAACTGCACTGGTGATCTTTGAATGCCCCATGGACACAAGCCAGCCAAAATCTTAAATTATGCAACCTAGAACTGCTGCGATACATTACAATTCCTACTTCTCAGGCAGCAAGCTGTTCAAAGAAAAGAATATATTACCATGCTCTGCAAAGCACCATTATGGCAGTGGTTAATAATTATTAGCAAACTCTTCCCCTCCAGCTGTCAGATAACTGCAAAGGAACATTTTTCTATAGTCGGACTTTGCATGAAAAGCAGACTGAATTCTAATTAAATTTAACTTTTTCCTTAAAGCTGGATACCTGGAAATAATATACTATTCCCAAGCACGTTTACTAACCCTGATGATCAATAGTAGATTACAGATTATGGCATGGCATACATTATGTTTGCCATCTGAAAGGAGACAGAGATCTTATCGTGTGTTATTTGCAAGAAAAAGATTAACAGTCTCAGCAGCACCAGCTATTTCCCAGCTACAGATAAACTGGTGAGGATGTGAACTGCAGCCTAGGGTAAAGAAACAGTACAACTGAGTAAGGAAAGCCATTCTCAGACCCTAAGTCCTTCTCGTATCAAAAGGAGATGGAGTGTCTCAGTTCTCTGAACTGGCAATGTCAGCAGCTATGGATACGACTTTCATTTCTGCCGTTACCATAACAGACAATGTGAAAATCTCCACTGTGTACATTGGGTGCAGAATGAGTGTGACCCTCTAGACTATTCAAAGTTGGGGGATTTATTATCCTATTGATTTGTCTTATACCTTTCCTGTGCTGGAATCCAATCTGGGACAAAATCTGGGACAGGGACAATTTGTTTCTTTTGAGACCATAATGTTGAAGCCATTTAGAAGATGAAACAAGGGATTGTGCATCTGTTCTCCATTGACTGACCGCCAGTCTCTTTTCCTTCTCTTTTGATTCCTTCTTGTGGACCTCGTGGGAATCTTCAGGATCTTGTCTGTGCTTTGAATCAAAGGCATCTGCTGTAAAGAGAAATGAGGGAAACAAAACATTTATATTTTAACCAAACAATTCCAAAACTGAACGAGATTAATTTCCCCTTTTTTTTACCTTTATTCCCTCCTTTCTTTACCTGCATTCCATGGTCCTGTATACACATATAGCTCACCTCTTGTTTTCTTTTTTTCATACTGAATAATATTCTTAATCTGGAAAGATGCTCTCAGTCTTACACATCCACTTGCTGTTATATCTTTTTATTCATCCATATACGTTCACCTTCAATTTATTACAGAAAACATCTCTTGTATGCTGAAATTCAAGCCCTGAAATATAAGTCCAGTTTGCCAAATGGCACTTCTCCCAGCTCCTAAGACATCTCTCCTAAGTCTTGGAAATCAGAACACATAACAGGCATTCAAAAATTGTCAGACCGTCACTATGTACACATTAGAAGTACTGTGCAATAAACAAGTAGTTCCAAAAAATGGTATGTTGAACTCCTACCATAAGCAATAGCATTGTCCCCAGAAGATCCTGACTTTATTGCAAGGCTGGTGAAATTCCCTCTGATCACATCACTTGCCTCAGTTGTAAATGATGATTCTGTCAGTTTCTGCCCTGGGATGTGATGGACCATGTGCATGCATAAGAAACCATGGACATGAAGGTCCAGGTTCATCTTAAGTTCTAGGACATGGAACACACCTCAGCATGGAAGTATGGTTTGCTAGGTATTTAGCAGCAGTGGCAGCTCAGAGCCCAGAGTGCTGAGGCAGAAATGGAAGCAATGACAACAATAATGCCTCTGTTCCTCAGCACAGAGGTTCTAGGAGGACTTTGGTATTTCCTGTTCATTCCCAAAATACTCTGCATGAGCTAAGCTGGCTCTAGTTGATTAAATACCCTTGCTGTATCTAAGTTTACTTTCTGTGGACTTTGGAAATTTCTGTTCATTTTCCCCGGTACCAACATCATCCAGTGTGTCCCAGTCCTCCATTGCCCACATACCGTAAACTGCCCGTACATGTACAGCATGTATCAAACTGGCCCAAAATACAAAGAAAGGTACTTCCATCTTTAATGCCTCCAAAATAACCTTCAGTCTAGTATGGAAAATGATCAGAACTCCCTGCTAAACTCAAGTATTATAAAAACTGACCTGGTTCGAAAGGTTTATTGACAGTTCCTCAGTTAACACTACAAAAAGGAAATTAGAGTCCTCAGAACTCATCTTTCAGTGACAGGGCTTCTATACAGCGTAGACTGGCACGAGTTCTTTCACAGTCATCAGTCCTACAAGCAGGATGCTGGGCTGGCATGACTGTAGAGGTTGGCATTTTACCAGCCCTCCTTTGCTCTGTGCAGAAGCAGCAGTGACAGATGTTAACTCTAGAGAAAGGCAGGTGAAGGTTTGCAGCTGCTTGAGCTTTGAATATAGTCAGGCACTGTTATAGTCACTTGAACAGCCATTCCCAGTTTCCTTCTCCAAAAATACATAAAGGCCAGCACAGCACCCCATACACAGCCCAGGTGAGAGTGGCACCAGCTTCAGAATGGCTTGTACACAGCCAGCATTGCACACCACCATGCTCCAAAGGAAACTGGAAGTTATCTAGGAAAACATGGAATCTATGCAAAAATAGTGATGAAATACTCACAGTCACTCCAAGCAAGTCTCTTAGATGGATTAGCAGTCATGACAGATCTCTTGACTGGCAGCTCCTCTTTGCTTTATTCTGAAACCCTGAGGAATCATTATGTTTTAAAAAAATTAAAATATTGCCATGCATAGGTCAATATGAACTGGAGACCAGCTCCACATGCCCAGCCAATAATAAACTGCAGAAGGATGAGATCAGGATTTTCCTCAAGCAAAAAAATACTACAAACTAAAAAGGATAGCTACTTCCCATCTCAAGAAAGGCTGAAGTCATATTTGACAGGGATCCACAAGCTCAAAAGTGGGAAATCAGGAAATTGGTAATATTGTTTCCCTTCCTTCACCCTTAATTATCATTAAAAAGAGTCAATATGCTAGAAAAATGAGTGTGGTGCTTTGGCCTGCTGTCAGCCAGTGGTATCATATTCTATTATTTTGCAGTATACCTTACCTTTGCTATAATTCTATTTATGACTAAACCTGGGAGTATCTGAGATGCAATTTTGTGAAGAGATTTATAACTGCCTATAAGACTACAAGATGATTCACAAAGAAAAGGAATTACGTGTGTGAATGTGGTATAAGGCCCAACTGTGAATAAGACAGCATATGAACAGAAGACAAAACACCAAAGCAAGGTAGCATACACTGGCTGAGTGTATTGCTTTGAGACATCATGCTTTGCCATTGACTTGGTTTTTCTTTTAATAAGTAAGATGAATGAATGAGGGATATTTATGAATCACTAGCAGGCCAGCTGTTAGCCATAGCCATCAAGCAGTTTTTCACACAGGAAAAGCAAAAACAGGATAAAATATTTAATCCAAAGACTTATCCTTCTCCCTCTTTCTTCATTGCAGAATAGAACATGCTATTTATTCCTCTTATACAGGTTTAAATACCCATATGGAAACATATAAATCATTCCAGTCTTTGTCCTGCTCACAAAGAAAGACACGAACAGTGTGAAGGGAAGGAAGGACTTTAAAAAAGCAGGACTCTGTTCTGCACCCTAACACCCCAGGTGTTGTGCAGCACAACCCCTGACTAGCTTTGGCATCAGGGCATTAAAAGGAAGCCCTTGCCACAGGGGAGCCATGGCAGACAATGCCTATAGTGAAAGGCCACAGCAAGCCACAAGGCTTGTGCCATTTTTCTCTCCGAATGCAGAAAAAGTACCACAGTACTCTCATGGTAATAGCTGAGACACATTTTAGGCAGCAGCCTGCATCAGAGAATGAATCCCAGGTGATACCTCATTTTCCAGATGCCCAGGGGTATGGCAACAGGTTTTTCCTCGCCTTAGCCTCCAGCACCACCCCCAGTTCCTTGAACAACACCTGGATGTGAAATGCTAGCTCTGTATGAAAAGGAGCATTTGAAAGCAGATGAAGCAACTTCCAATGGAAACAGTGAGTTTTTACTCAAGTCTTGGAAACAGCGAGCTCAAAAACAATGATAGCTAGGATAATCTTCAGTCCAAGATCTGAATCCAAACAGGTTATTTTCAAAAGGTGAACCAGAGTTCTTCTGGGCACCTCTACCCTTTCCGCTCTGGTCAGTGTAAACAAAATGCTAAAGCTGTAACCCACCACCAGCTCAGAGTGTGTAACATCTGCGGGTGGCAATGTTTGCTGAGGCCATTCCACCGGGCTGCCCCAACAGGTGGGAATGCCTCGGGAAAGCCCACACACCTTACAGCCCAAGAAGCTGCCTCACATACCACCTGAAGGACTGAACCCCAGATGAAGGGAGTGCAGGGGGCTGAGGTTAGTGGCTGCCCACTCCAGAAATGGAATAATGGAATCACAGAATGGGTCAGGTTGCAAGGGACCACAGTGGGTCATTTGGTCCAATCTCCCTGGTCAAGTGGGGTCATCCCAGAGCACATTGCACAGGATTGTGTCCAGACAGTTCTTGAATATCTCCAGTGAGGGAGACTCCACAACCTTTCTGGACCATCTATTCCAGCGTCCAGTCACCCGCACAGTAATTAAGTTCTTCCTCACATTCAGGTGGAACTTCCGTGCATCAGTTTCTGCCCCTTGCCTTGCACCCTGGTGATTGGCACCACTGAGAAGAGCCTGGCTCCCTCNGAGGTGTCCCAGCAAAACCAAAGCGGGGCCTGAGGAAGAAGGGAAGAGCGGCGCAAGGGCCAGGGTGAGCCCCGGCCATGTCGCTCACCGGCGCTGCGCCCTCGCAGCGGCCACTTGAGGCAATCGGCCGCGTCCCCGTATGCACCGCACGGGAACGGGAGGTGAAGAGAAGCCGGGGCCTCTGGGGTGAAGCAGCACGGCTCGGCGGCACACCCCTGCGCCGGGGCCGGGCTGCCGCTGCCCTGCGGCGAGACCGGGGCCGCCGCCTGCGCCGCCTTCTCTCCTCCGCCAGTGCGGTGGTGCCCGCCCGGCCGCCCTCACCTGCCTCCGGCCGCGGCCTCACCGCCGCCTGCCCGGCCGCCCTCGCTGCCGCTGTGAGCCTGGAGACCGCGTGGTTGCTACGGCACGGCCCGGCCTCACCCCGCGCCCCAGCCACCGAGCGACAGGAGGGACACGCGAGGGCTGAGCTGCCCGAGGGCCGGCGGCACGGGCACGGGCACGGGCACGGGCACGGGCACGGGCGGCTCCGGGGCCGCTGTTCCTCAGCCTGCCACTGCCGCTGTCCTTGCCCCTGCCCCTGCTACTGCCCCTGCCACCGCCCGCACCCTGCCCCTTCCCCTGCCACTGCTGCCGCGGGGAGACAAAGGCAGAATAAATTCATCCTCAACAGGCGCCGGCACAACGCCGTGCATTCATTCCTTGGGGAGCCAGAAATACGCGAGCCAGCTTGGAGAGTTACAGAAATCTATATATAGCAGATACGAGCCTTCTGGTGTCGTTAATTCTTAATTTAGGCTAAGCCGTTGACAATATTTATAAAGAGCAGCCACGCATGTCCTTTATTTAAATCAGAGGAACAATGTACACTGGCTGGGGAGTTGCTGTGCTCACACAATCCCAGAATCGGTCAAGCTGGAAGGGACCATAGTGGGTCATCCAACCTCCTAAAGCAGGGTCAGCACATTGCACAGAATTATGTCCAGATGGTTCTTGAATATCTCCAGTGAGGGAGACTCCACAACCTTTCTGGACAATCTGTTCCACTGCTCAGTCACCTGCACAGTAAATAAGTTCTTCCTCATATTCAGGTGGAACTTCCTGTGCATCAGTTTCTGATCCTTGCCTCGTGTCCTGGTGATTGGCACCACTGAGAAAAGCCTGGCTCCCTTCTCTTGGCATCCCCCCTTTAGATGATTATATGCACTAATGAGGTCCTCTTTTAGTCATCTCTTCGAGGCTGAACAGGCCCAACTCCTTCACCCTTTCTCCTGGAGAAGCCAAAATAAAAACTATTCTAGTGTAGTAAAACATACAAAAATATGTTCACCATAAACCTGAACTTGGTATTAAAAAGCTCCTGTTGATGTAAGATAACCAGAACCCCAGGTTTTTATTGGCAGTATTTGGTCTGTAGATGTTTTTGAGTTCAGTTTCCAGATGAGAGACAGATAGGGCTGAGATTTGAGCTTTCCCTGTTTTGCTCTGGTTTACTATGCAATCACAGAGTAATAAAAGATCTGTCACTTTATAGGATCAGCCTTATCTGCATATTGATGTTCAGATGGAAACGCACCCATAGGCCGTCCTGTAGCATGCCAAAGCTTTGACTTCAACTCTATGGGATTGGTAAACAGTGACAGGCAAGAAAAGTTCCTTATAAGGCATGTGGTTGGGATGGGAATCCGACTTTCTGGAGCTCCAGTTTCTCATATAGTTGGAACTGAGTTTAAAGACTAGCCTAGGCATGGCAAATCATTCGGGATTGCACAACTCTTTCCCTGAGGTATAGAAAAGGCATTTATTTCTCAGGCATGAAACAGTTTCTCATCATATCATTAAAAATAGTAGCTACTGAATGTTTTGAGGATCCTTTCAGACACCATGACTGCCATAGCACAAGGTTCTGTGGACACCCATATTTTTGGGGGAAGGCTTAAAAAACTTCTCTTGAAAGTGTAAGTGCCATGGATTTATAAGTAGGTGCCCAAAAATTGAATTAGTCAATCTTTTGATTTGTTATGCTGCTCCAGCAAAATTTTTTTATCCAACAGTCAAGATTCCTCACTCAGGTAACTTTTTATGCACTATCCAGAGAAGTTCCCTCTATTGTCATGTATAAATGTCTGGAAATGTAGTAATTACAAGTTTTTTTTAAAGTGATTATATCAAACTTTCTCTGCATAGAGTGTGCCAGAAACCTTCACTCAAGGCTTGGCTGTGCTAAACAAAATATGTTGCAAGAAAACATTCCTTAAAAATGCTTTGAACTGCAGGGCTTATAGAACTGCCTGACAAGCCCAGGGGCAAAGGCTGACAAATGCAAAGCTACTTCTGACTCCCACGGGCTTTGTCTGTTGTCTCTTAGGTAAAATTCTTAGGAAAATAAAATGGTCTCCACACATCTCATAAACATTGTTCATGTGGAAGCCCTGCCTTAGCCATTGCCCGCTCTGCAAACCATGAAAACGAGGAATGTATTCTCCAGATGCTGAGAATAATGAAGCAAGGATGAATAATAAAGGACGTCAGGGATCCAAATATCTTGGAAGTGGGAATTGACTCCTTTTCAATTGGGATGATAAAATTAAATCTGGAGCCATTCTGTCATCTGACCTTTAGGCTGAATGACAAAGTGATTTTGATGAGTAGAAACATGTTATTATGTCATTGTAACATGCATCCTGAGATTGCATTAGCAAGCATGACTTCATTCAGATTCAAGTTCTTCAGCTATCAGTAAATATATTTGATCACTTTTTCTTATGGATACAAATTGGCATTCTCAGCTTTTTCTCTGTAGTGATGCTTAGAACATGCAACTGTTAGCTTGTCTTTTATGATGATTCCTTTTCAACCAAAATAAAGACATAATCCACTCTTTTTCTGTCTTTCATTTTAAAAAACCCCAACTCTTTAACATAATATCTTACTTCTTTTAGATAACTAAAACCACATTTAACATAAACTTGCAAAATTTCTTTATCCATGCAAAACACTGTATAAGGTGAATCTAATCTAACTGCTAATGTATTAAGAAAGAGACTTTCTCATGGTACACAGGATCAGTAGGCAGGGATACTCATGGCACTGATGCTTGTGGCTATGATAGTACAAAGAATGAAGCTTCACCAGGAAGTTTAATGCTGTCACACATCCTTCCCCAGAGTGTCATGCTTCCTGTTGACTCCCTTTCAAAGAGAAACAGGGATCAGTTGCAAGGGTTAAGGAAAAGAACAAAAACAAACTGGACTGAACCTGGGTTAATGCTGTCCTTACACATTGTTTACAGTGATTGTCTAAAAAAACACCCTGCATACACCTAAAAACAGTTAATCAGCACAGAATATATAAAGCATAAAAAGATCATCAAAGAAGTAAAATAGTCCTTTCAAGTGTACGTTGTTCTCACCCCTCAAGAGCCTCCTAAAAATTTCTTAAAAAAAAATTCTTCAGAGTATCTGAAAACCAGAGGTAAATCAGTTAGCCATAGAAGAGCTGCCCCTGGTGTCAGCAGTAGAATACTGGCATCAATGTGGGATTTCACCTGTTCCTGCCTAGAAGTCAGGCAATCAAGGCAGGACAGAGCATTGGGGAGAAGAGCTGGACAGAGCATTCTCAATCCCATCTATACAGCATTGCACTGTACATTTACCTGAAGAGAAGTATTTTAAGTTTCTAAACATTCCTTCAAATTGCTCATTCAGTTTTTAAGGTAAGTCCTTAAGTTTTGCATATCAGAACTGTGCAGCCTATAACTTGGGACTGACTTCAGTCCATGGGTACCTTAGTTTATCTGTTGTGAACTTAGAAGTAATCACTCTTTTGGGTGAGGATATTTTAGGGAGATAGCATGAAATGAAACACACTGTGTCCTGAGGATGAAGGGAGGCAGGGGGAAGGGCAAATGGGGATAAACTAAAATTTTAGGGAGGAAAGCTAGAGACAGGCAGGGAGCTATGAATAATGTGACTGATGTGCAGTGGCAGGGAAAAGCAAGAATTCAAGCTGTAGCAGTGAGATCCACACTAAAGACGTAAATACACTCGATAGGAAAATGGGGGAGGGCTTGACTGTCGTGGTGGAAGTGATGTGTATAGAGAGGCTTTTTACCTCTTGCCCCACCCACAATCTCCACAGCAAATAGGATGTCCCGGATAAACAGTCCCATGTTATAGGAGCACTGAACTGGGGAAGGAAGGCACGGGAGTAGGAGGCTAATGTCACTGCACAAAGGTCTAATAAACTGTAATAGCTGTAGGACTAAACTGTTAGCCATAGAGTGATAATGAAAAGCTGGAATTCTTATGAACATCTAGCGCCCATGTTTAAAATCCAGTTTCAGGCCTTGAGGAAAGAGAGAATTGTTTCCAACAGAAGCCAGCAACTGGTTGTCCTCACCAGCTCACTCATGTTTTTGAGTTGTGCATGTCTCCTCTACTTAGTCATACACTGCTGCTTCCTGAATCTGCCAGTGCAGTCTTGCAAGAAGCATAGTTGCTGAATATGCATATACCATTCTGCAGCTTTTATTTCTTCTTTTTACTTGTCTTTGGATCTATACTTAACAAGAAGTGTTTACAAACTGATAGAAGCAAACAGAAACTTCTCCATCCCTGCAAATGTCTGTCTTCCAGTGAGCACACATAGTATGATCAGGTATTAATGGAGGTAACCTTGTCACTGAAGAAGCAATGCTACTTGGAACAGTGCATAACAGATCAGTCAAAATTTAAAATTAGAAAATAATTAAAAGATCGCAGGGCTGCGTGACCTTTGTTTTTAAGACAGGCACTGCACATCAAGGTTTGCCACTCCCTGGTACCCCCATGGTGTTTGTGTCTTCTGGAATGGAGGATAAAAGCTACAGACACTGCTGATTCCTTATTGCCCTGGGGTGATATTGCCTTACCTAGATCACATGAATTTCTTTCCAGGTAGCCTGCATGCACAAGCCCAAAAGCATGCTAGCAGGCACCATGCCAGTACTGGAGATACTATATTGAAAGGATTATGAGGCATAAGCTGCCTGGAAGCCCTTCCTGTCTTCCTCAGCAAATAAAGAAGAGGCTCTCACAGCTCTTGTTCTTCCCCAAGACCATTGTCAGTGATGTGCTTCTTTCCCATTTTGAAAGTCACTCTTGTTTACAGCTTGTCTTTGAACTGAGGGGCTCTTTTTAGAGGAGTGGAAAGAATGGTACCGATTTCTTGTTCCAGTGAGGAATTGTCTCATTATTTGCCATGACATTTTCCTATCTCTGTCTTCCCATCACAGGATGATTCTAGATAGTAAAAAGTCCCTGCCTACTTCTACTAACATCTGCCTGCTAATATCCGTCAGTCTGTGGACCCCCAGGACAGAGCATTGAAGCCCACTAGTTTATCGAAAAATGAGGAATACCATTACAGGTAAAGGGGCTGGGAAGCTCAGAGAGCAAAAGTGGGAAAATAAAGTTGTTGGGTTTTTGTCCATGCTAGTACAACATGCAAACAAAGGAGACTAAGGTAGCTATTAATAACTCTAGTTTAGAAAAGAGAAAAAATTCTTAAATGTGTGAGAAGTGAGGATCTGGAACAGACTAAAAGCTAGAGTATTGGTGGGTCACAAGCAGCTTAAAAGATAGAGGTTAATATACAATGGAACAGACTGACCAAGACGGTCCTGCCCATTCTTCTATTCTTAGGAGTAGGTATGCTAAGTGCAAGATAGAAATGAAAGAGGATAATGAGGCATAAATGGAGAGACAGGAGGAGTGAGAAAATTAATGAATGAATGCATGAGTAGATTAATTTGCACTGGAGGGGAAATTTTCAATGCAGTATTTGAAATAAGAGCATGTAAAACCCTTACTAAAATTTGGTTTGGGTTGAGACTCATTTTGCACCATCATAAAAACACTGAATGTGGAGAGACGTTTGGGGCACACCTGTGACAGTTTACACTGAAGATGCTTCAATTGTTTGGGTACCAGAAGAGTTTGGAAATCTAACAAATATTCTGCCAACACATTTTCAAACCAGTACATAGCTTAGCAAGCTAAATACACGAGGATAAGCCAAAGCTAAAAGTTCATTCTTTCAAGGCAAGATGGAGAGTGAACAATTTCATCTAGTAAGGGAAAGTTTGGCTTACCATAAGGACTAGGGAGCAGCAGTGATAAAATTGTGCAGTGGTTTGTGCAAACCAACAGATTGACTTGTCTTCAAAAACACCAAAATCTCTCTGGCAGCATCACATGTGACAGGGTAGAGAGAGGTCATGTGTGACAAAGTTATCAAGATACCTCAGAGTCCCTGGGATTCCAGCCAGGTTGGAGGCAATTTTTTGATAATATCTAAAGGCTGTATTTAACTCAAAGGACATTGATTTATAATGATACAGTCTTCATGAAAGTCAGGTGGTTTTATTTATAAATGTCTAGAGCCACACTGTATTCACTGTACTCTAGCTGTGCTGTGACCCTACTATTCATACTCAAATCAAATCATCAGTGAATGCACAAGGAATTCTGCCATTGTATTTTATTTTCTTAAATGTGTGCCAGGGTGTTACATACATTTCTGGCACGTCGTCTGCCTTCTATAGAGAAATATGTGTTCACTGGAAATCCTTGTTACAGTGACTAAGCCTATGAGATTAGGAAATGTTTGGAATGACAGAAAAAAAGACCAGTAATTGTTAAAAACAATTTTTTATAAGAAGCTTCCCATCTTGTATAGCAGATAACAGAGGATCTTCACTGCAACAGCAAACCAAAGCGGTTATGTTAAGATTTCTAGTCAAGCCTAGACAAGAAATACTGTAATATGGTTGTATTACTGCCAAAACTACAGATAGCAAAGATGGGATAAGAGAAGCACCAACTGATGAAAATAAGGGCAAGACCCCAAAGTGATGGCTGCTGCAGAGGGGCACAGTGTGATGGTGAGCAACAGGCAGCCACAGATGAAAACAAGCACAACAGGAGGCAGAAGGGGGAAGCAGAGGAATGGGAGCTGACCCAAAATATCCCCATTACCATTCTGCAAGATATGTAGTGTTATGTAACAATAAATTCAACATTTTAATATACAAATGCAATCTACATCTGTAAGCTGCTCCAATATAGACCAGGTTGGATATTTTATTGTGGACAACTGTAAACCCAGCTTTTTCCATTTTAGGTAAAGTTGATGTAGACTTGTCTCCTCATCAGGCATTAAATAGACAGCAAAGGACAGTGCATCAGCTTGAAAAATTATTTAAACTAAATAGTATTACTTTCTTTCATGCAGAGTATAGCATCATTACCAAAAGAGGTAACTGGAGGTGAGAATTGTAGGTGGCATATTGCTGATCACTTAAGCCCACAAAAAAGCGTTTGCCTCGTATGACTTCAGTCATCTGTGAAATGGGTGATTAATCAGAACCAGTCAGCTGCCCTCCTTGGCAAGTCAGTGGAGAGAGATGAGTTAGCCATCTCCCCACACCCACGTGTGCTCTGACTGCCCAGGCTGAGTGTGCCAGCTTGCACCTCTGCGAAGGAAGGGGTGCTTGCAGTCTCTCCAGTGGTAGAAATGGTGGGAATATTGGGCAGGTGTGGTCCCACCAGTGGGCTTCGATCTGTGCGAGGGGCCAAGGCAGACACACCCTCCTGTGTCTTGGTGAGAGAGGAGCCTGCCTTCAGAGGCAGTGACCTGTGCTGCAGCAGCAGAGAGCTCGGCTGTTCACCGTGCTCCTGCCATTCCCATCCGCACCAACCTTCTGTAGGGCAGCAGGGAAGATGGGACCGAGACTGCGTGAGAGCCTCGCAGCTCGGCCAAACCCGAGCTGCTGGGAGTTATGTGCCAAAACGAAGTCTCAAAGATGCTGCCTAAATCTTAAGCTGGGATTGCAAGGCTTGCTGATGAAAGGGGTTAAAAAAGATTTGTTTCCATTTGTAAATGTAGTATCAGCCCAACAACAATCAGTGAGAGATTTATAAATATCAATCCTGAAAGCAACATTTATACCCAGTCACTGTGTTTATACCGAAACCTGTGTTTTGAACAATAAAATAATTACTCTACCTTCATTCATGCTAAGGGTTATTTGGCCAAAAGCAATATATCATAGATGACAGTTCTTTACCTAGCAGGATGCATGCTGGACAGTTATTTCATTTACAAGAAAATGGTGCATAATTTCCAAAACGTAAGATATAAAAGGATTGGCTTTGTCTCATTGGCAGATAACTAGACTTTCACATTGTATGAGTTACATTAGATTGAACAGGAGACATTAAACCTATTCATGCTATATTTTAAAGCATTTTATTGTCTTTTAACAATATAAAATAGATTTGGTGTTGATAAAATCCTGCACAACATTTCGATAATACAGGAAAGAAATATGTTAAACAATTAAGACCTGTTTTTCACCTTTTAGTTTTCATGTATTTCCTTACTATGTTTGTGATGGACATGTTACTTGGAGTACTCTGAGGCAGGACTTTGTTTTTAAATAACTTCAGCTCTTTCCTCACTCTAAAGGATTTTAAAGTATTTGACTACCATTGAGCTCATTCAGAAGAGATCAGTAACCTCAGTACATTGTAATTACAGTCTAAGCACAATTAAGATAATAATTCTCAAGTCTAAACAATTCTTTACAGCATAGTTCATAAATATTCTACAGAGGTATGAAATAATTAATAGATAACAACTTTCATGAAGTACTTGCTGACATTTTAATCCCAAGGTGTCACTATGGGCAGGACCTGCCTCTCAGAGATAGTGCAGTTGAGACACTGCCCAGGTGATTTAACTTGGTCCTGGTTCCTCCTGCTGGATTGCCACAGGATGTCCATGAAAAGGACAGAGACATGCATCATTCTGTAGTAACCATCAAAGAAGCTGTATTTAGTGACATCTGCACCTATGGTCCTCCAGGTAAGGATTTTGAATGCGCGTGGGTTTAGAATAAGGAGAGAGCCAGAGAACTGATTCTGGAGGGAATGCTTTATTATCATCAGGGAAGTGCATTTTGCAAAGGCTTCGAAAGGCAATTAGCATTGACACAAAAAAAGAAAAAAAAAGAGATTGATTACATCATGATTGAAGAACCTGCCGACTAGGCTTTTTGTTTCAATCAGCGCCTTTTGTTTCTTTTCACACTGGCTGCCAGCTTCATCCCACAGAGCAGGAGCTGGGATGTCAGCTCACAGATGTCTCGCTGCATGGCTGGCAGGAGGTGCTGATACTGAGCTGAAATTGCAACCTGCCTTTGGGAAGCCGATGCATGGGTGTAATTATACTAATCAGTGGACTTTTGCCCCCCCCACTTTTCCCATCACTTCCATCTGCAGTACTTTTATTGTAAATTAAATAGTATTACATCACATTAATTTTAATTTTCCATTATATCCCCCACAGTTGGTGTGTGTCTTTGTAACTCAGGGCCCATTTTGCAGATAACTCATGTAATAGTTAAAGTTACTAATTTGTTACAAGGCTGCCTGCAATCCCAGTTTTTACAGTGTTTCTACATTGCTCACAGACTTAAAATCTGGAGCCACTCATATTGCTTATTAGTTGAGCAAAATAATTGGAAGTGTGTAACTATTGTTTTATAGGGCCCTGGGCCATGGCATTGCATGCTGGAGATTCAGTGGAGCCTGTTGTCCCATCTAGGTGGCTCAGAGCTTCCAAGCCAGCCTTTGTCTGGGCCAGGAAGTACCTTTCTTCATGAGCAGTCCCACAGGCTGTGATGGAGCGACTCAGAAGTACATCCATGACACATGAGTCAGGACACCAGAATGTGCCCCTTAGGTGCTAATTAAAGTCCACTTCATACACAGGAATATACTTCCAATTATCATAGTAGCCTTGGAATGCATTGTGGGATGTGGAGAAGAGCAGAAGCTATTGCAGAAAAAAACAAATTGGAGCATTTAAATGACAAGGCCCTCGTGATTAGTCTGTGTCGTTGTATGAATTATCCCACAATACCTCAGCTCCAGCTTCCAAAACAGATGCTCATGTGAAGGTTTCTCCAGGACTTCCAAGTCCTGGCTTCTCAACAGTCCAAAAATCTGAGGAAATCGGGCTTTTTTTTTTAGTTTCCTTGTCTTCAGCTTCCCACGTCACTGCATGGTAAAGAGCCAAAACTATTGGCTGTTCAAAGAACATGAGGGAAAATTAGTAAAGGACAAACAAATATGTCATTCAGAATGTTGTGCTGGGGGAAAAAATCCAAAAATCTACTTCCATGGGCAACCTCAAGTTTATTTTTTTATTTTGAAATGACTTCTTATTTTGGAATTTCACTTGGAATAGAGATTCAAAGGGTCTGCCAATTCAAGTCTCTGTTGTGATTCAGCTGTTACTCATCCATAAAATGGATAACTTTATGTCCTGTTTCTTAATTCTTAGAAGTTTATCATCAATTTATCATTACCCTTCTTCATCCTTTCTCAAATACTATCCAAGTATTTGACAAAGCATTATTCAGGAGGGAAATAAGGAGACAGCCTATCTGAAAGACTGTGCTGAAGCCCAGGATATTTATTTACAGAGAGATACTAGGGTTTTTTTTATTCTACTTTGCTTGAGAAAATACTGTAACAAGCCCTTCCACCACTTTGCACCTAAAAGTTGTGAATCCCATGTCAAAAATGCACTTCAAAGAGAAAATCTGTGCCATCAAGTGGTCCCCAGTGTGCCCAGGACATCTGCAAGCAATAATCACATCAGATTCCATTTCCTGCACATATTTCATTGCCTTCAGATGCACTTAAATTCTGTCTGTCTTGAAGTGATCTTGCAATGAATACTTATATAAAGCTGTGATTGCACACTGTGTCCACACTTTGTGGTCTGTGTCAGAAAAATAAAGGGTCTCAGTGCCAAGGAAGGGTTTGAGTTTAGGCATAAAAGTGAGCACAAATACACTTTAAGATGTAGGTAACTAGCAGAAGGGTGTTGGCCCTTACAGTTCTTACTCTTTTTGTGAAATCATTTGCTTTGACAAGTATTTAAATAAGCACGTGGCGACAGGTACACCCAACTGTTGAGTACCTTTCTTTTTCTGGTATTGTCACAGTGTCACAATGGTAAGCATAGAAAATGCTGCTGCCTCCAAAAGCAAACAAGGAGCTCTGTAGTAAACTGCTACAGGAAGTCCTGCTCTCCCTCTTTTGACCTCTTAGTAAAGTGTCCTTTCAGAGATTCCATCAGTCTTCCCTTTTCAGGTCTTCCCAGAGCAGTCTCAAAGAAACAGAACAAATCTCACTGCTGTAACAGCCCCTGTTCCACCTTTGAACACAAACTGTAAACAAGCAGCACCAAAATGTTGCCAAAAAGTATCTGGTTTTGAAAAATATTATCAGCATCCTGGAAACCAGAATCCAGGATGAGCCAGTCTTTAGCTTTGATTTAACATGTTGAACTGAGGGGTCATAACGGATGGGTTGAATGAGGATCCATGAGCAAGATAAAAACATATTTCGCCCCCTCTGCACTTGGATGGATCTGCACGTGTAGCAAGAAAAATAGATTTTTCAAGGCTCCCACAGAATCTTCTCTTTCAATTATTTGGTTTAACATGTCCTGTGATTTCTATCACTCTGAAGAAATTCATACTTGGAACACACAACTATATCATCAGAACTTTTTGGGAAAGGAAGAGACTGATAAAATTATTAAGAGATAAAAGAAGTGTTTAGAAGATGTTCACATCTGAGAATGAAGAACTATTACAAAAATACAATGCATATTATCTATTCCTGAAAACCTGCCCAGATGATGACTCTGCTGAAAGACATGAGAAAATATAAGCGGGAGTGACCATCAGCACCCCCATGACACAGAATATCAGTGATAGGTATGTAAGAGTCTGCTTTGAGGGAAGGCATTGTGTTTGGATGATCTTTCCTGGTTTAATTTTGAGAGGGGAAGCCAGGCCTACAGCCCATTTCATTATATTGTGCTGAGCAATTGTCTCCTTTTTATTCTTTATAGTGTCCTCTACCACAGGGGTTTCATGAATGGAAGGCTGCAGGAACTGCATTCATTTTTTAAACTGGCTACTGAGGGTCAGTGATAATAAGGGCTGATAGGCACAGCTGGAGAAAATGGCCAAGATGTAGCAATTTAATAGATTTTATATAAAAAATAGCATGGCACTTTAGAGCTCCAGCTCTTGGCAATTAGTGAAAGTGCGAGGTGATTATAGCTCTGTTACGGCAGAGGTCTTCCTCTCTCAGGAGTCCCAGGTTACCATTCAGTGCTTTCACATACCTACAGCACCGTGCCAATTACCATCCTTTGCTAGGAAATCCCTTTCATTTGCATTGAATTAGGTCATTGTCCCGCTGCTTTTCCCATGAGCACAGGAAAATGCATAGATGCTTAGAAAAAGAGAGGAAGAACGCTTCCCATTTCCCAAAGAAGCAGAGGCAGGCAAGTAAAACACCTGAAAAATGACACTAAGCGTAAAACAATTCTGCCCTTCTACTTCTGTTTCCTTATTCCCACCGATCAGAGCTGCTGCTCAAAAGAAAAACCTGCCCAATATAACCACAGAATGGAAGACAACAAAATATATACAGCTGCATATTAACAATGACAGGCTGAGCAAATTAAACCGTAATTTTAAAGCACTGCATGGCCTCACAAAGGTGGCTTCCTCAAAAGAGTGGCTATGGTGGAGGCTGTTTGCATCCTCTGGCATGGGCTTGCAAAAGACATGTCTGCCTTGTGTTGAAGGGTGGTGTCAGAAACAGAGCATAGGGCTCCCAAGTAACATTTAGCTCCTAATCTTGCCGAAGTGCTTTACAAACATGAGGCTAATCTCATGGCAGCATGAGGAGGCAGGTGTTATCTTCTGCCCAAAGTCAAATGACTTGGGCAGCTGCACAGGTGGAGTCACCAGAGTAGAGTCAGGGAGAGAATACAGAAAGGTTTTTTGGATCTTTCCCTATTGAAACCATCCCTAACTGCAGAACTCATTTCTTTCCTCAAAAACTGAAAGGCAAAATTCACCATGAATGCCAGACAGCACCTTAAGTGCAGCCCCTTCAATATGTCACTGAGGAACACCTAATCTTTAAGGATTATTTTACTTCTAGTCAGGGCTTGTTGCCTACTATGGCTTCAACCAGGCTTTCCATCTCAGACTGTGAAACTGGATTCATATTACTATGAAACTGGCAGTGGCACAAACTACTTTTACAAATCAGAAAAAACCCTTTTCCAGCTATTTTTGCCAAGCAGGGAAGAAACATCAGTAGCAGCAAAATGTCTGCTTATGTAATCAGCCTCAGTTAACTGGGGCTGGGTGTTCATATAATTGGTTTAAAATATTTAATTAATGTTTATTAGAACCTCCCACAGGTTCTTAGTGCACTGTGTTGCACTTGAGTTGCCCTTCGTAGGTAAGACTCTAAGAGAACAGCACCATAACTGTTCTGGAGAGGGTGAGACTGACAAATGTAAAAAACCCCTCTGTATCACAGTTTTTTTATGCTTTTATTTCAGCTCCTGTTTTACAGCTACCTCACTCAAACTGTTAAACAGCAGCTGTTTACTTTCAGGCGCCACAGCAGAAAAGAGACTTGAAAACATATTATCAGTAGACGAGATGGCCTTACGGGGCTTCCTCCATGCACAAGAGGATGCCATGGAGGAAGGTGTTATGGAAGGAAAGTAGATAATAAGGTATCATCATAGATATCATATATAAAAGGGCTGTGAGAAGTGTAACCTATTGATGGCAAATCTTAATCCTCCTGACAGGTATTTGCCTGGTAAGATACAAAAATTTGTTGGTTTTCAGTTCATTTCAGGGTTGGTGAGGCCTTCTTAACACAAGCTGTTGCACTTGCTTTAATTAATGCATTTGCCCAGCCCAGTAGCAGTAGCTGAAGCAGAAAATATCTCTTGGAAAAGTCTTTCATTTGGAGTTCAAAGTTACTTGTGAAGGAAAAGCAACCTCTGGCAACTTGTCCAGGTGTTATTTTCCTTACCAGATTAAAAGATCTGTCAGAATGACACTGGGAAGCTTGTGTTCTTTTTTAAACTTACAATACTGCATCCTCCTTCTTGCTTGTTACTTTTATGGCCTTTTCAAAAATGTTGCATTTCTCTCTGCATATTCTCAGCCTGTGAAGACCTGTGCAAACTACACAACTGTCATAAATGACAGGAGCGCAACTGAAGTCAGCAGCGATAACATCAGGCTCTGCATACAGAGTCCTATTTTTAAATTTTGTTTTGTTGAGAGGGGAGGGGGTTTCCTGTGAGTACAATGACGTGGTGGTTGGCTGCTTGCTGCAAATCATTTCTTATGCAAATTTTACCTAAGATTGTGCCTATGGTTCTCTTATAGCACTGAATGGAGAAAATAAAGTCAGCCACACAGGGACAATAGTTCATTATAAAAAAAATTATATAC
>VZTI01000240.1:13852-31454 GCA_013397865.1 Struthidea cinerea
CCTCGCCCCCCTTCTCCTCCTCCTCGTCGTCCTCCTCCCGCTCCTCTCCTTCCTGCTCCCGCGGGTCCCGGGCAGCCGCAACCCCTTCGCCACCGACACCCGCCGCCCGCCCGCCCCGCTCGTCACCGACAAGGCTGTGCGCAGGACTGTCGTCAAGACAGGTACGGGACCCCCGGAGGGCATCAACAGCCCAGGGTGTCACCGCCCCCCAGGACAGCATTGGCCCCCCAGGTCGGTGTCATTAATCCCCCCGGAGCGGCATCACCCGCCGGGGTGTCGCGGACCCCCGGGGCAGGATTGACCCCCCCGGGGTGGCATCTCCACCTGCGGCAGCATTCATTAGCCCCCCGGCCTGGCACTGTCCCCCCAGCATCAACCCCGCGGTGCCACCCGCTCACCGCGGTTTCGGGGGTCCCCTGTGCCGTAGGGTGCCCCCCCAGTGACGCCCCCCCTTTCCCCGCAGTGTTCTCCCCAGAGAAGGTGCCTCAGGGGCTCGATGCCATCGTGGTGGGCAGCGGCGTGGGCGGCCTGGCGGCTGCGGCTCTGCTGGCCAAGGCCGGCTGGCGCGTGCTGGTGCTGGAGCAGCACGGGAAGCTGGGCGGCTGCTGCCACACCTTCACCGAGAAGGGCTTTGAGTTTGACACTGGTATGATTTGGGGCCCCACATTCCCCCCGGATCCAAGGGAGGGGCATGGGAGACCCTCAGGGTGGGAATTGCACCCTTTAGGGTGAGGACTGGGGCTCTCCAGCACACACCTCACGTTAGACAACCAATATTCCTGCTCTTCATCCCAAAATCCTCTGGCTGTAGGATACCAAACCCCCCAAATTCCCCATATCCAGCCCCTATGTAATTCCCAGCACGGGGGATGTCACCCCAGGACACATCTTGCTGGCAAACTTCTTGTGGCAAGACAAAGTCCAGCTCTGCGTGTCCCTGAATCTCTGGGATTAATTATTTATAGCAGAGGTGAATAGCAAATTGTAACAAAATTCCGAAATTATCAGTTAAAAACACTAAAGCCAGTGCCATTCACCCCAGTTGGGAGGGGGGTATATCACAGTTTTTCCCTTTTCTTTCCATATAAAGCTGCTGGGCTGGGGGGTGGAAAAATAAGAGGAGGGTCCTGTACATCCCAGGGTGGAAAAAAACCAGGAAAAATACCAAAATGTAACAAAATTCCCCAAATTCCTAATTAAAAATGCAATGGCAAGCACTGTGTACCCCAAGTGGGAGATGGGTGTATCCCAGATTTTCCCTTTCCCTTCCACATGGAGCTGATGGGATGGGCATGGATAAGTAAGAGGTGGGTTTGGTGCTTCCTGGGGTGGGAAAATAAAAGAAAAAAAAGGGGGAATAAAGGAAAAAATAGGATAATAAAGGAAAAATGTCTATTTTAGGGATCCACTATGTGGGGCAGATGCAGGAGGGCTCCCTGATGCGGTTCCTGGTGGACCAGCTGACAGATGGGCAGCTGGAGTGGGCCCAGCTCCCGGCCATCTACGATGCCGTGGTTTTGGGGGACCCCCAGGGTGCTGGAAAGACCTACCACCTCCATTCTGGGAAGCAGGAATATTTCCGGAGGCTGAAGGAGCAGTTCCCTGGGGAGGCGGCGGCCATCGATGAGTTCCAGCGGTTGGTGAAGGTAGAGGCAGATCCGGGTGGGATAAAATGAGGGGAGTTTGGATCTGGGGGGTCACACAAAGAGGGGAACCCCCCCCGGCACCTGGATACTGGGCACCCCCAAGGGAATAATGGCATCACCCCAAAAGCACTGGGAAACAAATCCAAAATCGCCCTTTTCTGCCTCAAAAACACATCACCGCAGATGTTTTGGGGGAGATTTTTGGGCAGAGTTCTTTAAGGAAGCTTTTCTGAAGAACCTCATTTTTAGGGAGCTTTTTGGGGGAGTTTTTCGGGAGGACCTTCTCGGAGCAGTTTCGGTGGGGAGCTTTTTTGGGGAAGCTTTTCCTAAGGGAGGTTTTCGAGGGAAGCTTTTTGAGGGAGCCAGTACTCCCCTTGCCCACAGCTCCCCAGGATGCCCAGCAGTGAATTTAAGGGGAAAAAAATGCTTTGGAGCATCTCTGGGGCGTGTCTGAGTCCCCGGGAGTGCCCAGTGAGCCTCAGGCTCTCCCCGCAGAGCTCCGGCCGCGGGGTCATGCTGCTGGGTATCCTGAAGATGCTCCCGCGGTTCCTGGCCGGGCTCCTGATCTGCTCCCGGCTGCTCCCGCGCCTCTGTCCCTTCTCCCGCCTGGCCTCACGCAGCCTCAAGGAGGTGGTGGATGGTCTCACCCCCAACCCCGAGCTCCGGGCTGTCCTCAGCTACATCTTCCCCACCTACGGTAGGTGACCAGGAGGCTCTGGGATGACGTTAAACCCTTTAGAAACAGAGAAAAGGTAACAAACTCCTTTTTCCATGCTTTTGCAAGGTTTGCAGGGATGCTGTGGTGGATGCTTCGCCAGCATCTTTGTCCCCAAGTCACCAGCAGGTGACACATCCCCGTTGCTCATCTCCATCTCTTTCTCTCTGAGTTCTTCACCTTCCCGATGGGGCGACATCATTCCTGCACAAGGGAGTGTTCCCCCGGTAGCCCCTGAGCCTCCCCTTCCCTCCATCCCAGCACCTGGGCTTTGCTCACAGCCCCCCATGACTTGGTCAGGTTGGTGACCACAGGCTTTGCCATGGGGACAGCCATGCCCAACGTCCTGCCTACTCCTCCAGGCTCCTCACCTTCCTCCCAGTGTCATGTCCAGGGTGTTCCTCATCCTAAAATCTTCAGGATAAGCCCCAAACTCATGATTTGCCCAAACCCTGCCCCTTTTCCCAGGTGTGCTCCCTTCCAAGGCCAGCTTCTCCATGCACAGCATCCTGGTGAACCACTTCCTCCACGGCGCGTGGTACCCCAAGGGTGGGGCCGGGGAAATTGCTTTCCACACCATTCCTGTGATCCGGAAGGCTGGAGGCAACGTGTTTGGGAAGGCACCGGTACAGAGGATCCTGCTGGACCCCCAGGGCAGAGCCTGCGGTGAGCACAGGCCCGGGATGGGGCATGGGGCTGCTCCCCAAAGTGGGGTTCCTTTCACCAGCACCTCATTCTTCCCCCTCTGGATTTTCCTTCCCAGGTGTGAGTGTCAAAAAAGGCCAAGATTTGGTGGACATCTTCGCTCCTGTGGTCATTTCGGATGCTGGGATCTTCAACACCTACGAGAGGCTGCTGCCGGCGGAGGCGCGGGCTCTGTCGGGTACCGCGTCAGCGCTGGGCTCCGGCGGGGTTACGGCGTTAATCCCGTCCTAAGTTTCATTGGAAAGCAGATTTATCAATTAACATTGGCAAACCCCCGTCGCTCCTGTGCCACAGCCCTCAAAGCCCAGCCCTGGCCGCTCATTTCTTCACAGGGGTTTTAATTAAGCTTAAATTCATTGGCCCAAATTGGCTGTAGTTTGCAAAGTCCCGGTTTGGTGCGAGGATTCCCTAAAAAGCACAGTGCAGGGCCCCGAAATTTGTGGAAGTTGCCAGAAAATCTTCCAGAAGGGGCGTGGATGGGGGGAAGGGGAATGGTTCTGTGGAAGGGGACAGAGGTGGGTGGGAAGGGGCGCAGCTGGGTGGAAGGGGGATGGTTGTGTGGGTGGGAAGGGTCAGCGTTTGGTGGGAAGGGGTCAGGATTGCAGAAACCACTTCTTTGTAGCTGAGGATCCTAGAAAAGCCTGATTTCCCCCAGAACAGACTAATTCCCCTTTTTCCCTCCATGCTGCAGAGATCCAGTCCCAGCTCCGCATGGTGACCCACGGAGAGGGGGGTTTCACCGTCTTTGTTGGCCTCAGCGGCTCGAGGGAAGAGTTGGGGCTGGAAGCCACCAACTACTTCATGTTCCCAGGGAACGACCTGGATGGAATGTAGGTTTGGCTTCACCTTGGACGTGCTTCGTTGAGCGTAAGGAGATGAATTCCTGGGCAGTGACTCAGAAAATGGGGATTTGGCCCTAAGGAGGATTTGGGGGAAGGTGTGTACCAAGCCGCAGCTCAGCCCTTCCCTCTCATGCAGGATGAAGCGCTACCTGGCTTCGCCCAGAGAAGCAGCTGCCAACAACATCCCTCTCCTCTTTGTCACCTCGCCATCAGCCAAGGACCCCACCTGGGAAATGAGGCACCCAGGTAAGGCTGACACCCAGCCACAAATGCTTGTGAGGGGATTCAAAGCTCTTGTTGGGGTTCGGTGACCCCAGACAAGGAGTTTCTACTCAGCTCTCCATGATCAAAGCCATTGAGCACGGGGCTCATGGAATGTGGTCTTTGGGATATCTGGATGAAGGACATGGAACCCCAAAGATCTGGGGACATCTCCCAGGTTTGGGGCAGCGACAGGGTGGGATGAGGGTGGGCAGAGGGACAAGCGCCCCAGCCTTGTCCTCCGGCAGGTAAATCCACGCTGGCCATCGTCACCTTCGCCAGGTACGAGTGGTTCGAGGAGTGGAAGGACAAGCAGGTCCACAAGCGGGGGGATGACTATGAGGACCTGAAGAAGACTTTTGTGGATGCCATCATGCAGACTGTCTTTAAGCTCTACCCTCGCATCGAGGGCCGGGTGAGGAAACACGAGGTTCAGGGGTCCTAAACTCAGGGTTCAGGGGTCCTCCAGCTCCTCTCTGAGTCCCCTCTACCCACCCAGCACTGGAGCTGGGGCTGGACCTGCTGCACATGAGGTCCAGCATGGCACCAACTCATCACTGCTGTCTCCTCATGGTGCAAGGGCGAGTGACCATGGACTCATGGAATGGTTTGGGTTGGAAGGGACCTTAAAGCTCATCCAGTTCCACCCCCTGTCATGGGCAGGGACACCTTCCACTAGACCAAGTTGCTCCCAGCCCCATCCAACCTGGGCAGACCTGGATGACCATCCCAGGATGATCCTCCAGAACCATCCTGGGACAAAACCTGGCCAGAACCACCCCCCCAGGGTCTGCGAGGAGACCCGTCCCAGCCC
Organism: Struthidea cinerea; assembly: GCA_013397865.1. NCBI lineage: Eukaryota > Metazoa > Chordata > Aves > Passeriformes > Corcoracidae > Struthidea > Struthidea cinerea. The sequence goes on from VZTI01000240.1 coordinate 18,836, forward strand.
ATACCCCCCACACCTGAGTTCCTGGAATGGCCCCCGGTCCTGCTACCCCTGCAGACCACCCTGTCCCCTGTCCCCCCACAGATCGAGTACCTCTCCGGCGGGACTCCCCTCACCAACCAGCACTACATCGCCAGTCCCTGCGGGGAGTTCTATGGCGCCGACCACGGCATTCCCCGCCTGCAGGATGAAGCCATTGCCGCCGTGCGGGCAGAGACGGCCGTGCCCAACCTCTACCTGACAGGTGACGGGGCCACCAGCGTTCTCAGATGAGGACAGCTCTGGAGGAGCGGGATGTGGGGGGAGAAAGCCTTCAATCCTGAAATGCAATGAAGGGAAGAGCCACTGCGGTGCTGTGGGGCAATGGAAGAACCGCTGGGAAAGCGGAGTTCCATGGCCCCACGGGGAGGAGGAGAGGGCTGTGCTCCTCCAGCTCTGGGAGACTGTCTCCTTGCCCAGCACAGGATGAGGCCCTTTTCCTGCTGGAGAAAAGGAATGGTCAGACGGGGAGAGGGTTGTGGGTTCAGACCCCAGGGATGGAGTGGGGGCAGCTGGAAGGTGGGGAACCACCACTGATGGTTGGCTGGGATGGAATGGGGAGTGAGGGCTGCTCACAGGAGGACCACATCTGCTGCTGCCTCCTTTCAGGGCAGGACTTGTGCCTGGGGGGTTTCATGGGAGCCCTGCAAGGAGCCATCATCTGTGCCAGCACCATCCTGAAGCGCAACCTCTACGTGGACATGGTGAGGCTGAAGATGCGCCTGCAAGCCACCAGCTCCAAGAAGGGAGACTGAGGCCCACCGTCCCACCACCAGGGACCCCCGCTCCTCACCACATCACCCCTGGCTCACTCTCAGCTGTCACACACCTGTAGCTGAGGGATTTCAATCCAAGAAGATGCTGTTCCCATTCCCAGACAGATCTTGTTGGACCTCACCCCCACAAAAAAAATGCATCCCCTTCCACCATCACATCCAGTGCTGGTCCCTGGCCATGAAGAAGGTCCCCAAGAGCTGCCCTGAGCAGCCATGGCCAGGAGAGAAGTCAAGATAACCCCAAAACAGGTGGCACCAGCAGGTACCAGCATGGCCCAGCAGCACCTATGGCTGCTTGATCCCATCAGGCTCATCGACCTCCACCTGCAGCCCCCAGAGCTGTCTGAGAGCAGTGGCACTTGCAGGCTGTCCAGTGCTTCCAAAGTCATCCCTGGCAGCAGCAGGACCCCAAACCCCCAGCATTCCTGATGTTTGGGTGCTGCTCTCCCCCCATTGCCCCAAGACATCGGTGGCATGAGCACCCGCTCCTTTGGCAGCAGCAAAGTCCTTCTGTCTGCTGGTAAAAGCTTGGGAACAGGATCAAAGTCCTGTCCAGATGGGAAGGGAAGCACATGACACTGAAGTAATAAAATAGTGATGATGATCCTGGGATTTGTGTCTCATGATGGGTCAGCAGGGCCGGGGGTTGTGAGGGGGTTGTGAAGGCAAAAGAAGGGGAGGCAGAATGGAAAGTGGAACGGGAAGGGAAAGGGGAACGGACAGCCCCATCCTTGTGAGTGTTCTGCTGAGGGTTTGTCCTGTACCAGCCAAGTTTTGGGGAGGAATAATGGCAGAACAGCCATAAATTGGACCCCAAGTGAGGAAAACCAGCTGGCCAGTGTGGATTTACCTTCCTCCCACCTCCCTGGAGCAGACAGCCACGGGAAGAAGGAATTCCCTGGTACTGGGGGGTACTGCTGTGAGCACGGTGAGTCCTTCATTAGCATCGGGGCACCTTGGGTTGTGGCTCAAAGCCCATGAAACTGACACAGATTTTCCAGATTTGATCACGGAGAAGTGCCCAGTGTGCACCAAAACCCCTGAAACATCTTTGTCCAGGTAAAGCAGCTGCTGGATGAGAATTTCCCCACTTTTTGCTAGGTTTGAGCAGAATGGGACTGGCACAGCACGAGGTTTTAAACTGCTGCCAGTAGAAATCTGGTTTAATTGTGGATTTTGGTACCTCCTTGATCCCTTCCTCACCCTCCAGCTTCCCACCACAACCCTCCATACCAATTCTTTTATGCTCCATGCCTTTTTTTTTGATTTTGAAGCCTCCTTGCTCACTGCAGCCCCCCTCTCCCAGCCTCCCACCATCCCTACACATCTCTCCTTCAGGGTACAGCCTCGGTCATTCCCAGTGTCCCCATTCCCCCCAGTGGTTTGTACCCTTTGGACTACTGGGGCTGAAATCACAGTTTGCCATGATACAGGACATCACCGGCAGCAAATATTCAAAAAATCTGGATGTAGATGAATTCATAAAAGTCGACTTGAAATCCCATCATGGTGACCTTTGGGGACAGCAACCCCCCAGGGTGGGGCTGGGAGAAGCCCAGCTGTGAGCTGTTGATGGGGTAGGAGAAAAATAAAACCCAGAGCTAGTTCCTGAGCAGGGAGTAGTGTGACCGAGCAGGGAATAGTGTGACCGTGCTGGAAAGGAGCCCTGGAAATAGGCTTGAGGGCTGATCTGGCAAAGAGGATTAGATCACTGAGCAAAGAGGAAATTCAGTGATGGGATGGAACCTGCGGAGAAGGTGAGCTCTGCAAAGAGAGATCACCCAGAATCAACCCCTTGGGGGATCCATGCCAGAGTGCCCTGGGCACAGCAGTGAACTGGGGAGGCTGCTCTGGGCACCTCCAGCAGCTGCAGCCCCACAGCCCAGCTGAGAGCCCCTGACGCACCAACACCAGCCAGAAGAGTTTCCTTTTGCCAAAAAAATAAGACAAAGCAGGGCCAGGGCACAGCCAATGTCCCTGTCCAACCCTGCAGGCTGTGCATCCTTTCTCAACCCCTGTGGACCCACGTTCCTGCAGGGTCCTCAAGGGTGGGGACCGAGGCCCCACCTCACTCCCAGCCTGCTGGAGACATCTGTTCTCCTCAGCCCAGAGGGGTCCTGAGGGGGAAAGCCCGAGGGGTGACCAGCAGCAGCTTGTTCCCTGTCACACATGGAGAGAGAGGGACAAGTTACAGGAAAACCAACCAAAAATCCCTCTGGGAAGGTGAGCAGCTCAACCTGGAGGCACCAGAGCTATTGGGGGGAGGGTTTAACAAGCCAGGTCCTCTTCCCAGGGACCCTCTGCAGAGCAGAAACCTCTGATTTAGGCACAGAACAGTGCAGTGACACCCAACCGTTCCCCCAGCAGCATTCCCACAGCTCCTGCAGCTCCGAGGAGACCCAGACCTGCCTCTCCTGCTTTTCTCACCCCAAAGAGCTCCAACCTTGCAAATGCTATCTCACTCATTTTTGGTGTTTTTTTAATCCAAACAAACCTTCCCAGGCCATGGAATTCATCTTGCAGAGGCAAAGCTGATGTGTTTGCTTGGCTGATGCCCTGCCCCTAAGGAAAATACCTGCTGTGAGACCAGGCTCACGTGTTTGCTCAGGAGGCCGTGCAAGATTCAAAGATTTCAGTGAAGAAGATAAGGTAAAATAAACCCGGGGTGGTTAACAGGGTTTGCAGGTTGGGTTCACTGGGGATCCAGAGTGGAGGTCAGGGAGTGGATGCCAGAGTATTTCATAGACCCATGGAATCATTTGGGTTGGAAAAGCCCCCTGAGACCACCAAGTCCAACTGATCCCCCTACACTGCTGAGGCCACCACTGACCCGTGTCCCCAAGTGCCACATCCACACATTTCTTAAATCCCCCCAGGGACAGGGACTCCAGCACTGCCCTGGGCAGTGGTGCCAGGCCTGGACTGCTGCTTCCACAGAGGGATCTTCCCAATATCCAACTTGAACTTCTCCCGGCACAGCTTGAGGCCGTTTCCTCTTGTCCTGTCCCTTGTTCCCTGGGAGCAGAGCCTGGCAGCGCTCTCCAGTCAGCCTGTGCAGCAGCAGGAGGGTTGAAGGGCACAGACCCAGCCCCCCTCAGTGCCCAGTTTCGCCCAGTTTCTCATGCATTAAACCTCCTCCACCCTCCAGGCCTCTCTGCTGGCCTGCCTCTATCAGGATGTCTCAGCAATCCAGCCCCGATAAGTAGAGCCCAACCCAGCTGGCAAAGCATTTCTGATTTTATTTGACATTATTTCCACTCATGGACTTTGACTCCTGGGCAGCTGCCCCAACATGACCCCAGACACTCCCCATCCCTGGGGTGCTCTCACTGCTTCCTGCGCCCAGGGACAGGACCTGACCTGAGGGGCCATTCCTACCCCACCACCCCTGCTCTGCCTGACAACGTATTTTGGGACTTTTCCAGCCCTCTCACATCAGGGTGAGAGCAGGCAAGGGGTTCAGCAAGCTCTTGGAGCACAATGCAGTGTTTTTTTTGGGAACTGGGACACAGAGCAGAGCACTGCTTTGAGCCCCTCCTAGCAAGGCTTGGAACTGGGGGGTCTGTAAGGTCTCTCCCGACCCCACATCCCCACGGGAATTTTCATTTGACCCCCCATTTTCACCCTTTTTTCCTCCTGCAAGCTGTCAGCAACCCCAACCCCAGGAAATCCAGCGGCCCTCCCTTGTCCCCAGCCTGGCCGATCCGCCACTGCCCGGACCGGAGCGAGGAAGGCGGGATTCCCTCCTTTTAGGGAAAAGAGGCGGGGGGAAAAGAGGGAGTTTCTTCCATTCCTGCAGGAAACACTCCCCAGAAGTACCCCCGTCATCCACTGGGGATCAGGCACCTTCTCTTCCCCTTCCCACAGCTGGCTGGCAGCAGCAGCCACACCACCCTCTTTTCCAGTCTCCCAGTTGCTGCTGCTCCAACAAGCTGGGATGTCCTGGGATTGCCTTCTGAGGCTCTCTGGAGGAGAAAGAAGAAATCCAAGAGGAGAGCTCACAACTAAGCTCTGTCCAGAGCAGTTTAATCTCCTCTTGGGCCCTGACCTCACACCACCCCATGCCAGCCCCAGTGGAGCTGGGCTGATACTGAAAATCGGACTGGAAACTTCAAATCCGCTCTGGCCTGGGCCTGTCTGGGCTCCTTCCGGCTGCACACGGGGCTCTGAGCACAAATGGCTCCACAAAACCACGTGTTTTTATCAAAATCAAATAGGTTTTGCATAAAGAGGAGCCACCCTGCACCTTTGGTGCCAGGTGTCAACGGAAACCATGCAAAGAACGTGAAAAAAACAAAACCAAGAGAGAAGTGAAAACTCAGCGTTTTGGGTCTTTTTAAATCCATTTACTGACTTCACCACACAGAAAAAAAAAAAAAAAAAAACAGTACAAAGAACTGTAAAAAATTCTGATCCTTCCAAGCAAGGAAGATCTCACTGCAGCAGAAAACAAATCAAGTGCTGGTTCAAGCCTAAAAAGTAGGAATATTTGGCAAAAAACCCCTCTGTACCGACAGACACCATCCATGGAAAACACATGTGTCCAAAGGGAAAAGGTTCTGCGCACCTTGACCCCTTTGGGACACGTTGCATAAATACCATAAACTCAACAAAATGGGAGCAATTCTCAGAGGTTTCGGGCAGCCCAGACCGTTGGCAGAACACACCAGCCTTGGGAAGTTCTGGCGGGGAGATTTTGGGGGAAAACCCCCCAAGTCAGCCTGGTGTGAGCTCTGCCTCTCCCCAGACCTGTGAGGTGCATCCTCATTACCCCAATGAGCTTGTGCTTGGCTCAGCCTGGGATCAAGGTGTTTGAGGTCCAAAATATTCCCTCCCCTGCTGGCAGCAGGGTGGGACTTCCACAGCCTGGAGCAAGAGAGAATTTGAAACAGCTCCCAGGATAGAAAAATGAGTAGATGGTGAAAAAAAAAACCCCACCTTTCTAAATTATCATTCAATTAAAAAAAAAAACAAACAGGACAAAGCAGGCATAGAGCACTCACACTCCAAAAAGCACACACACTCCAAAAATCCTGGCTGGAGCAGCCCAGGAGCACACGGAATTCCACACACCGGAATAGGGTTTGTCTCCCCGCTGTCACCAGCCAAAAGCCAGTGTCCCCCTCTCCAGCCCTGCCCTAAAGCAGCCCCCCAGCCTGGCTGATCCCACAGCAGCTCTGGAGCAGGGTGCAGGAGGTTCCCACCCTTTTCCCTGAGAGTCTCATTCCTGTTTCCCTTTCCTTTCCCTCCACCCTCCTGTTCTCCAGAACAACTCCTGGAAGTCCTTTTAGCATCCTAGATGTTTCCTAGGGAAACTCTTGAGAACTCTCTAAAGCCAAGAGGGACTTTCATGCTCCTTGTGCTTGCCAAGAGCCAGCAAAAAGGGAAAGGATGATTTTAGGGTCTGGAGAAAGTCAAGCCCTCTCTCCCCTCTTGGAATGAACTATCAGGAAATCAAAACTAGACCTGCAGCTTTCACAGTGACCAGGAAATGGCTCTGCCCTTGTCCAAGGTGACCACAGAGCAAGGAGCTGATTGTTCCCAAGCCTGGGATGGCTAGAAAAAAGCCTCCCAGGAGGGAATATAACTGTCCTGGGATCCTTCCCGTGCAGTCAGTCGGCAAGTGCGGGACTGGCACACGGCTGGCACCTGCTCTGGTGCAGCTGGGTGCCCACGTGAGGAGCTCTGGGTTCCTCAAATCCATTTTTTTCTGCCTATCCTGGGAAACTCCAAAGCACGAGCCAAGCAGGTACTTTGTGCCCTCTCCACAAACATCCCAGCTTGAACAAACCTCTTGGGAGTAGAACTACAGGCATGAAAACCACCTCACAGGTGTAACTGGGGCACCAACCCCTCTGGCAGCCCTTGGTCCAACTGGTACCAGTCCAACACAGCTGGGGGGGGCTGAGGGACTGGGAGCTTCACTCATCCCAAACTCCTCAGGGATTTACATTCCTTCCTTCCTTCCTACACTTGACAAGGGGGAGGAAGCAATCTTCCCATCTGCATCCCTAACACCGACAGGGGACGGAGCTTCCCCAGCCTGACCCTCTCCTCCACAGCACCACAGCACAACCAACACCCCCAGTGCAAACACTGAACTGGGAGCACTGGGAGGGAAAAGAGCTGCATAGAGCACGAAGGGTTTGAGCTACACCACAAAAACTGCTTCAGCGTGGCTGAAAATGTGTGTGAAAAAGGGAACCTGGGTGTGAAACTGGAAAGCTGATCAGGAAGAGAAAATCCATATCTGAGTCTGTGGTGGATCAATTCCAAACAAGCGCAAGAGAACTCACATGCTCCCAACTTGAGCATCCAAACCCAACAGATGGAGGAGGAGGAGAAGGAGGAGGAGGAGACCAAGGCAGCTCTGTTTCCAGGCGAGGGACAGTCCCATGGCTCATTGTGCAGCAGATCCTTAATTCTGCCCCCCAAAAGGAGGGGTCAGTCCAGCAGATGGCAAATTCCATTGCATTGGGACACAGAAGTTCTGGGTGTGCAGTTCTGGGACTGGCTTTTCCACAGCCAGACGCCCAGGGGGAAAACAAGGCAGCTGGGAAAGGAGCAATTTAGGGAAGTGAGAGGTTTTATCAAGGTGCAGGTGCAAAACAAAAAGCATTTCCCCTCCTTCCCGTGGACTGAAATCCAGCTGTGGCAGCACAGCATTCCCACCGCCGGCCGTCATCACCCCAGGAGGAATCTAGATCTGGAAAGGCAAAAGGAAAGGTTGGAACTACCTGAAAGCTCAGAATTACTCTGCTGCTCTGTCCAGACCTGAGTGGGCTGAGGAGCTCCCAAAGCAAACACGAGCTCTTGCCTTTGTTTTCCTCCCTTTCCTCTTCCCACAGCAGAAAATACTTACAGGCACAACTGCCTTGAAGGGCAAGAGGTGGAAAAAGGTTTCGAGGGAGAGAAGAAAGGGATTTCTCCACAAATCCTACCCGTGTCCCACTAAAAACCTCTCTGACAAGTGATTTGGATCAGTGACAAAGTGGTTCAGCACAGCCCAGCTCGAGAGTGTCCCACCTGTGCCCTGGGTCAGCTCTGCCAGCATTTCTCAGTGTTACTGTTTCCACTTCCTGGCAAAACCCTGCTTCTGCACCAAACTCTGCTTTCCCAGACTGACTGAGGTGGGGCTCTGAGACCCTTTCTAATGCAAAGGGCCAATATTTTGTATTTCCAACACACACCAGGCACGCCAACCCCCACTTTGGGCTGGGTCTCACCTTTTGATCCAGTCTCTGATAATCACCAGATTTGGGCCGCCGACCAGTTTTTGATCTTTTTCCTTCCAGAGCAAAAGCAATGATCTTTGGAGAGAGAAAAATGGAGACAGGGTGAGTAGGACAGCAGCCTCCAACACAGGCTTACTTGTGGTTTTTCATTCGCCTGCTCCTACAACCCTTTTCCTGTGACACCTGAAATATGTAAATGCCAGTACTCAACCACAGCTAAGATGGATAACGAGGTTTGCTTAACAAGCAGAAGACAGTAAGAATTTGTTTTCTTTCTCCTCCTTCAAAACCAGCTTTATGTGAGGAAAAACAGTCCCAATCTTGTGCAACCTGCTACAGAAAACTCAATAGAAAACTGTCAGAGAAAACATGCAGAGATCTCACACCCCTTTGTGTTTTCACCTCTCAGCTGAAAATCAGCAGTAGAGCTGAGAACACCCAGTTTCCACCAGATCCGACCCCTTTCCTGGTCACAACTCCCCTGCTCCTCCCACTACTGCTGGGACATGAACATGAACCAGGAGGTACTGATGAGAAACCATACCAGGAAGTACTGGTGAGAAACCAGCCAGGATGAGGGGAAAGGACTGAGCGGGCCCCAATCCCAACCCTCAGGGCTGCTCACCTTCCGTTTGTTGTGGTAGGCCACGTACAGGGCCGCGACGATGATGGCCGTGGTCACCAGGTAGGCAAAGAAGTGGCTGCTCTCTGAGCGGGCCCTGGGCAGAGAGGGAACACTCTTCTCTCCCTCCTGATTTACAGAGCTGTCACCGCCCTCCTCAGCCTCGGCCACATCCTCTCTGGCGTTTTCTTTGTTTTCCGAAAAGCTGTCGCCCTCCGCAGGGTTTTGTTCCTCCTGGGAGTTCTTTTGATTGTCCTGGCTGTGAGGCTGCTGGCCACCAGCACTGCCCTGGGTCTCGGTCTGGGCCTGCTGCCCACCACTGATGCCTTGGCCGGTGTCCCCATTTGTGTGCCCATTACTGGCCTCGTTGCCCTGGCTGCCAGCCCCACCGTTGCCCTGGTCAGTGCCCTGGTCCTTGTTGTTGCTGCCATTTGTGTTCTCGCTGCCCTTGTCGTCATTGCTCTTGCTGGTGCCAGTCTTGTTCTTGTCACTGCTGTCCTCCTTGGTGTTCTCAGTCTGGGGGCTCTGTGCATTGCTGCCATCCTGGCTGTTCTTGCCATTCTGCTCGTTGTTCTGCTGACTGTTGTTGTGGCTGTCAGCCTGGCCACCATTGTCACTGCCTTTGTTGCCCTGGCCATTAGTGCTGCTGCCATTGTTGCCCTGGCCATCAGTGCCACCACTGCCTGTGCTGCCTTGGCTACCACTGCTGCTGTTCTGGGCTCCATCCCCTTGTCCCCCTCCTCCTGCATTGCCGCTTTCACTGGTCCCATTCGCATCTGCGCCGCCCGAAGCAGCCCCCGTGCTGCTGCCTTGGCTGGTGTCATTCTGTGACTCGTTTTTCTTCTTCTCCTCCTCCTCTTTGCTGCCGTTTCCACTCAGATTTCCATCCTTCTGTTCCGTGTTTGCCTTCTGATTCTCTTCTGTCTCAGTCTTGTTACTCGTGCCTATTTTGGGGTCGCCGTTGTTGTTGGAATTATCCTGCTGCTGGTTTTGCTTGTCTCGGGATGTGTTCGTCTGTTCCTGGTTGTCACCTCCTCCTCCTGGCTGGGCTGCTGCAGACTCCGTGGAAGATCTGTTGGGATCCGTTTGCTGCCCCTCTGCTGTGGGCAAACACGGAGAGCAGCCCGTCAGCACTGGGGACGCTGAGAGCTGGAGGGCAGAGGGGAAATCCCCCGAGACAGGCGATGGAACCCACGGGAAAAGAGGGGAAACCCCACAGGAGCCGGGGAAACCCACGGGGACAGGTGGGAGCAGATGGGGAGGGGAACCTCAAGGGAGAGGAAGGACCTCGGGGGGAGAGGGGGAACCGAACGCGGCGGACCACAAGGAACCCCTCCCGCAGGAGGGGCCCAAGGCCAGAGGAGGCCCCGCAAACCAAGTGCGGTGCCTGACCCACACCCGGTCCAAGGCCTTCGCCGCCCTCTCCTGCCCCTGCCATAGTCCCCCGGCGGCTGTCCCTCCGCGACCCCTCCCCGGGCCCGTCCGGCACCCCCGCCCGGTGTGCCACCGGCCCCTCACCCGTAGCGCGGGCGGCGCAGAGCCTCAGGAGGAGGAGGAGGAGCAGCAGCAGCTGCGGCGGCGGGCGCGGGGCCTCCATGGCGGGCGGGCCCCTCACGGCCGGCTCGGCCCGCAGGTGCCGCTTCCGGGCACAGATCTCGCGAGATCCAGGGGAGGGGACGGGAGAGAACGAGAGCGGCCGCGCGGGCGGCGGGGCCTGAGCGGGATGGGACGGGGATTGAGCTGTTGGGCGGGGCCTCAATGCGCGGGGCGGGGTTTAGGCAGCACTGAGGCGGGGCTTAGGCAGCACTGGGGCGGGGCTTCCTACGGGGCGGGGTTTGTGGGCGCGGTCGCGCCGCTGGGGCGCGGCTTGTGCCGGCTGGGGGTGGGGCTTAGGGAGGCAGGCGCCCCATTGGGTGGCGCTTGGCGCCCCCTGGCGGGTGCGGGGCCCGCCGCAGCCCGGGCCCCGTGTGGCGTCACAGCAGCGTTTTGGGGTAAAACCCGCCGGTTTGGGGTCTGTTTCCCGAGCCTGAGAGTCCAGGGCAGGGAGTTAGTGAGCAGGTTAGTAAGCAGCGGCCCCAGACCAAAACAGGATGCTATCATTGTGGAAAGCCTGGACATGTGAAGAAAAATTGCCCAGAACTGACACTCCCATCTCTGGAGTGGGTGAGGCTGGGGGGCAATCAGGGCTGGTTTCCTTTCCTTTGCTTCAGGACAGCTTTGGAGAACCTGCTGGTTTTGGGTAACCTGGTATTTTTCGGGTATTATTTCTTTTTTTTTAAATACCGTGTTATTTTTCGGATTTTATTTAATTTTTTTGATAAGCTCTTATTTTTCAGATACTCTTTCATTTTTTGGATAAGCTGTTGTTTTTCTTTTTTGGCCGAAGCGGACGTGTCCTGTTCGACAGCAGCAATTCCCAGCGGCAGCAGGAAATTGGCTGTGCCTGTCAGCGGGCACCCAGGACTGTTCAGTTCTTTCCTTTTATCTGGTTTAGACTGTTAAATCTCCCTTCTCTGGACTAAATATCCAGCTTTTCATAGAATCATGGAATCCCAGAGTGATTTGGCTTGGAAGGGACCTTACAGACCATCCAGTCCCACCCCCTGCCTTGGGCAGGGACTCCTTCCACTACCCCAGGTTCCTCCAAGCCCCATCCAAGCTGGCCTTGGACACTTCCAGGGATGGGGCAGACACTCCATTTAACCCTAGCACACAGGAAAAACATCACATGGAAACCAACGGGATCCCACACAGTGGTTGGGGAATAATCCTGCCTTGGACTGTGGCGGAAGATGTGGTTGATTTTCTTCTCTCGTTTTTTTTTCCCCCCCCAATCTCTGGGGAATCTCAGTTCAATTCAACACATTCCAACAATCCCTGCTGCTCGGCTCTGCCCGTGCCAGCCTTTCCAAGGAGACCAGAACAGTTGGCCCAACGCTTTTTTGGGATTTAAACAGAGAATTGAGGCTGTTTCTCATGCTCAGCTTTCATTCACCCCCTGGAAGTCAAGAGTGACTGAGCAGAGGCCAAGTTCCTCTGGGTTTACAACAATGCCTCTGGGAATGGAATTCTGCCCAAAATACCATGGATGAGGCTGACATCAGCCCAGAGCCTGGTGGCTTGCACCAGGATCCAACCCTTTTCTTGGGATCAAACAGGATAAACAGGACCAGTGACCTCACCTCCCCTCACGTCCGTCACAGCGCGGCCCAAGCCAGCGTGATGGCAGCTGCTGGTCCTGGATCATGGGATCATGGAATATCCCCGGTTGGAAGGGGCCCACCAGGACCACAAGGATTGACTCCGACTCCTGGCCCTGCACAGGACACCCCAAAACCTGAGCACGTTATCACCTGAACAACAGCTCCACATCCCAGCTTCAGTTTTGCGGCATTCCTGAACTGGTGCCACCTATTCTCATAAAAGCTTGTGGATTCACTTTTCGGGGATGGCTCTTTCTGAGAATAGCCACCAAGAGCAGGCTGGACACACAAATCTGGCCTTAATTAACACTAATTGGGGTGTTTTAACGTGTTGTCCCAAGGTCTGGTGTCAAGACAATAAAGTCCTCACCTTGTCCGACATGTCTGCATCCCCCATCCCGCCCCTTCCTCCTGAGGGCTAATCTGGTCAGGATAAAGGATCAAAAGGAGAAACAATTAGCAAATGGAAGAATTTAATGATGCTAATTAAAATGTATTAAGTGTAGCCACTGCCTCTGCACCAGCTGCTTTGGCAGGAGCCGGGAGAGTGTGGAGCACCAGCCTTATCCCAGTGCAGAGTGGGATAACAGGACATCTGGTGTGCCCTCCCCTCCGGCCCCTGAAAAAAAGAGGTTTGAAGAAACCTCGGTGTTCGTGGTGGAGCCCCTAATTAGCTCCATCTCTGCAGGAGACCCCTGGGACCTCATTAGGCTTTTCAATTAGTGCCTGGCCAGCCTGCAGGGGGGG
>VZTI01000240.1:54390-64930 GCA_013397865.1 Struthidea cinerea
TATAGGGGCCGTTGGGGGGTGTGGGTATGAGAGGAGCAGGGGGCTGCGGGGGTGTCCGGGGGGATCAGTAGGTCCCTGGGCTGTGGGGTGGGCAGTGCATGGGGTGAGGGTCCCTGTGGGGTTCTGCACTTCAGGAGGTGTCAGGGGCATGTGAACACCCCAGATGAGCACTGTGCTGGCTAAAAATCCTATTTCTGCCTTAATTTTAGGGCTCTATTCACCTATGAAGGCAACAGCAATGACCTGCGAGTGGCCGGCTCCGGAGGTGAACGTGTTGGGGACCGTCCCCCTGTTTCCGAGGCTCTAGGGCCTTCCAGGGGTCTGGGAGGCTTCCAGGGCTCATCTCACTGTACCTGCCTGAGATGTCAGGGGGTTTTTAACCCCTGAGGGTGTTTTGGGAGGTGCCCTTGGTGGTGGGAGAAGGGTGGGAGCTGTATTGGGGTGTCCGGTGTGATTTCAGAGTGAGGAATATGGAGCAGAGCCTCACTGGCAGCTTTGCTTCTCCCTTCCTTTCATTTTCCTCCTTTCCAAAGGATCCAAAGTTTGGATCCTGGCTGCCCTTTGCACCCCTGAAGTATTTTAGATCCCGGATTTAGGCAGGGCCACCTGGCACTCCAAAGCCACTCGCTAAGCCAGGGCTCCCTACTCAATGCTTCTAAAGCCCCTCATGTCAAATTCCCTACTTCCTGCAATTCTTTTTCATTTATTTTTTATTTGGCTGCTGATTCCCACCCAAACACTACTGGCTGGGAAGCCAAAGCTGTCGAGAAGCAGTGCACCCAGGCGGGTTTCCCCATGCTCGGAATTTGCATCCTCTCATCTCTCCCCAGCTTCTTCCTTAACTTCCAAGTGTTTGTCCCAGCCTGTAAAGCTCTATGGAAGTTTCTGGGATGCTCCATAGGATCTGGTGGAGCCCATGGAGCCAGGGGTTTGGTGCTGGGGAATTTTGTTGAGGAAAACTCTTGTTGGGTCACAAACGAGAGTTTTGGGGAGCTGCAGAGGGTGTGCCCCAAGCTCCATGCAGATCCCTGCTCTCCCCCGCATTCCCCTCATGTCCTTCCGTGCCAGCCCTCACCGACCAGCTTCAGACTTCCAACCTTCAACTTCCCTGCTGGGTTTGGAGCCAAATTTAGAGCCAAATCATAAATATTTAATAGGGAGAAGGAAATGATCCGAGTGACACTGCAGAGCAGAGGGAGCTGTGTTGGGCTGGGTTGCTCCTGCCAGGGGTGATAAGGACCAGTGGCTCTTTTCCCACTTTTCAGGGCTCAGACAATCCAGTACAGGAGGAATTGTGGTCTGGGGGAATATTTTTGAGATGAGAGTGTGCATTTTTGGTGGTTTTCGTCCTTTCCTTTTCCTTTATTGGTGTAGTGGGAGCAATGCTGTTCCCTTTCCACTGCCCCTGCCTGAGCCCTGTGTGGGATTTTCCCTCTGGGATTCACTCCCAAGTCCTCAAACCAGCACTGAGACCACTCTAGATGGGTGTAACAGGGAGGGAGGCATTGAGGCAGGAGTTTCCCCATGGTGGACAAGCAGGACCTTACCTCATGTTACCCTTTTGGTTCCTTCTCTACTTCCCATCTGACAAAGCAGGAACAAGGCTCAGCCAGTTCCTCCACTTCTCAGCACCATTCCCACCCTCACTGAGGTGTTTTGTGCAGAAACCTGTGGGCAAAACTGACAGCTGCCTGCTCTCATTAAAGCTTCTAATTGATTAGGGAGTGTGAGCAGCTCCTTCCCCTTTTCTATCATGCTTGCACTTGGTTGCAGATTCAGGATCTTTCTATATGGGGTTTGTGAGGGTCTGAGGAAGAGGAACTGGGTGACGAAGGCTGCTAGGGATGGGAGTGGGTGAGAAAAGGCTGGGGCTTGGCTCCCAAATAATCATGTGGATGATAAATGATTAGGTTATGTGTTTACAGAGTAAACACAGGGGTCTGAGACACTCGTGAGGTACAACGACTCCAAATCTAATGGGGATAATCTCCAGGGGTTATGGAGCCGAGAGGCTCCATGGGTTTGGCTGTTCCCAGCACACATATGGAATGGGCTGGACTCACCCCCTCTCCTTCCTCCCGGGACAGATGGCGGCCTGGAGGAGATGGTGGAGGAGCTCAACAGTGGGAAGGTGATGTACGGCTTCTGCCGTGTGAAGGATCCCAACTCTGGGCTGCCCAAATACGTCCTCGTCAACTGGGTGAGTGGGGACAGACCTCGGCTTGACTGGGAGGGAGCTGGAGCCCCTCTGCCATGGAGCCAGGCTGGGAGAGCTGGCATGTCCAGCCTGGAGAAGAGAGGGCTCTGGGGAGACCCCAGAGCCCCTTGCAGTGCCTTTAGGGGCTCCAGGAGAGCTGGAGAGGGACTCGGGCTCAGATCCAGGTGCTGCTGCCATGGATCCCCCCAGATGGGCTCGGGTGAGCCGGTGCCGATGGTGTCTCGTTGCAGACAGGTGAAGGGGTCAATGATGTGCGGAAAGGAGCCTGCGCCAACCACGTCAGCACCGTGGCCAACTTCCTGAAGGTCTGATCCTCCTCATGTCCTCCCTTTGGGTTGGGGGGACTTACAGACCACCAAGTTCTACCCCCCTGCCATGGTCAGGGACAACTTCTAGTAGACCAGCTTGCCCAAAAAATCCCTTTGGATATTTTCTCCTTCTCACCAGAACCCTTTTCCTTCCCTTGAGAGCTCTGGGAGCACAGACAGGACCCACCAGGGCAGAGTGGTGGGTTTGGGGGCTCCCAGAGTGACCCCCTCACCCCTATCCTGGTTCTTCCTGCTCAGGGGGCTCACGTCACCATCAATGCCCGGGCAGAGGAGGATGTGGAGCCTGAACTCATCATGGAGAAGGTGGCCAAGGCCTCCGGGGCCAACTACAGCTTCCACAAGGAGAGCAGCAAGTTCCAGGACTCGGGGCCCCAGGCTCCCGTGGTGAGTTGAGTCAGTAAGGGCTTTTGGGTCCCTCTGGGTGGGGGGAGGGTCTGAGACCACTGTCATCCTTGGCTATTGACGTGTCTGTGGAATGTTCAGCCTGGAGAAGGGAAGGCTCCAGGGAGAACTTAGAGCCCCTTCCAGTGCCTAAAAAAGCTCCAAGAGAGCTGGCGAGGGACTTTGGACCAGGGCATGGAGTGACAGGACAAGGGGGAATGGCTTCCCACTGCCAGAGGGCAGGTTTGAAGCATGGAATCATGGTTTGGGTTGGAGGGACCTTACAGCCCATCCAGTGCCACCCCTGCCACGGGCAGGGACACCTTCCACTGTCCCAGGTTGCTCCAAGCCCCGTCCAGCCTGGCCTTGGACGCTTCCAGGGATGAGGCAGCAACCTGTGCCAGGGCCAGCAATTCCCCATTTTTGGCAACGTGCACATCACTGGCCTCACCCAGCCCTTCTTTAAATTTTGGGACAAAGCATCAGGTTATAGGAACTTCTAAGAGAAGTCCCAGACAGTGCTGATTTGGGCTGATTTTTGACAGAAAATGCAAACAAGGTGATTTCTCTGTGTCTTCCTCAGGGCTCTGTGTACCAGAAGACGAACGCAATGTCTGAAATCAAGCGGGTCAATAAGGATAATTTCTGGGCCAAAGCGGAGGTGAGTGAACGTGTGCCTCGGAGCACAAAGTGTTTGGATTTAGCTGGAGATTATTCTCCATATGCGTATTTCTTTTCTGGGAATTGGGGAATCCTGCCTGGAATCGGGGACCCAGAGCTCAGGGAAGCACAGAGCTGCTACCTTGGGCTGCTCAGAGAGGAGTGAAGGGGAAGGTGCTCCTTTACGTCATCGGAATTTGGCTCAGAGAGAGAGGGCTGGGATGCATCCCAGCTCCCAAGAAACCCCATTTGGGTGAGGAAACTGGTTCTTGACCTCTCCGAGGGCTGCTCCCTGTTTCCTTCCCCTTCACGTTGGGTTTTGTGGGGTTAAGCAATAACGTGTGAACTTTCTGGCTGGATGAGCGCCCTGGGATCCACCACGAGCCCCAGGATCCACTGTGTGCCCTGGGATGTACCATGTCCCCTGGGACCTGCTGTGTGCCCCGGGATGCAGAGGGCCAGGGGGATCCGAGCACTGGCAGCGTGACCCCCACACCCCTGAGCCCAGGAGGCCCAAGGCTCCGTGCCTGTCTCCCCTCAGAAGGATGAGGAGAACCGTCGGCTGGAGGAGAAGAGGAGGGCGGAGGAAGAGCGGCAGCGGCTGGAGCGGGAGCGGCGGGAGCGGGAGCTGCAGGAGGCAGCAGAGCGGGAGCAGATGTTTAAAGCCAGATCCAGTGAAATCGAAGCCCAGAAGTGAGTGGGGTTTTGGGAATGATTCCCGGAGCCCGTCCTGCTCTCTGGGATCTCTGTGGTGCTAGGTGTCCCTGTCACTAGCTCCCTGAGCTGCCCCCACTCCAGCAAAGTTTATTCCTTAGGAAATGGTGGATCATGTCCATGTATTCCCCACTGCTGGAATTCCTGCAATCCCAGGAAATCTCCTGTAAGAGAACAGATATGAGGGGATCTTATTCCAGTTGTGGAGGGAACATCTCCCTGGCTAACCCCCAAGGACTTGGATGCTTGTTCAGCATCGTCCCTGAGTTTCCCTGCCCATGGATCCTGCTCCAGGACTACTCCCCTTTTGCTTCCCAAACTCTTGCCTGGCACCTATGGCCCCTATTTTTGGGGGTCAGAGGTCCAGGGAGCTCCAAGCCCCACAGGGACGACTCCAGGGAAATCTGCCTAGCTCCCGTATCAAGATGCTCATGTTCATATCCCCAAGGAAGAGATTTCCCTGGAATGATCCCACTATTTGGAGCAGCTCCTGCCCCTCTCACCGTGCTTCTCTCTTCAAGGGTGACCTGTAGCACCTTGTCTGGTCCTGAAGTGAGGGGGAGCACTACCAAAGTGAGGGATGGCCTTCATGTGCTATTCCCAGGGACCTGCAGTGGGGTGAGGTTTCAAATCCTGTTTTAACCCCGTTTTGTCCCCACAGGAGACTCCAGCAGCAACAGGAGGCTGAGAACAGGGACAGGGAGCAGCAGCAGTGGGTGAGCTCTGGCGTTGGTCCCAGGAGAGGTTTATCCATGGTGGAGGGGACAGGGACCTGGGACAGGGCAAGTGGAAATGGCCCCAAGTTGCACAGGAGAGGTTTAAGTTGGATATTGGGAAAATTCCTTCATGGAAGGGGTTGTCCAGCTCTGGCACAGGCTGCCCAGGGCAGTGCTGGAGTCCCCATTCCTGGGGGGATTTAACAGGGTGTGGCACTTGGGGACACGGGTCAGTGGTGGCCTTGGCTGTGCTGGGGAACAGTTGGACTTGATGCTCTCGGAGGGTTTTTCCAACCTAAATCATTCCACTATTCCATGGCACCAAGTCCCTATCCTCAGCCCAGAATTCCTGCGTCTCCCTCTCAGATCCAGGGTTTCCTCCTCATTCACCCTCCATCTGAAGGAGGAGGGAGCTGAAGGGGGCAGAAGGGACCCGAGGGGGCAGGATGGTTCTGGAAGGAATTGGATGGGGCTGGAGGGGGCAGGAGGGCTGTCCGGGGCTGGCGGGGGTGGCTCGGCACCCGACGCTCTCTGTGCTGCAGAAGGAGCAGGCCGAGGAGTTCGAGGCGCGGCAGCGGAAGGGCTTCAAGAGAAGTGAGTCGGTGGAGAAAGCCCAGGTGGGGAACTGGGACCCTGAGTCCCTGGGGAGAGGGGGGCTTTGCCCCTGCTGTGCTGCTCGGGGCCTGACCGGGCCGTGTGCCTTCCCTGGGCAGGAGGCTGCCACGCTGATCGCGCAGAGAGCCGTCAACCCCCGCGACATCTTCAAGCAAAGGGAGAAAGCAGGGCCAGGGGACGCGGGGATGCCAGCACAGCCAGGTACGGCCTGGGGACACGGGGAGGGTGCTGGGGGCTGGTCCCAGTCCCCTCCTGGGTCTCTCTGCACATGGAGGGGTCCCAGTGGGGCAGCGATATCGTGAGGCCACAGTCTGAGCTCATCATCTCATCGCACTGATGTTCTCTGCTGTGCTGTGTCCCACACCTGGCTCCTGCCGTTTTCCAGGGTGTGGCTCTCGCCAAGATTTAATCACAAAGACAGAAGATTTCCATACTCTGATTCCCCTTCTGAGACTTAAAGTTCTTTTTTTTTTTAAATTACAGTTCAATATATTAACACCAGGAAAACACCACTATCTCAATCTATACTGACTGCATGAAATTTCAGCCACATTTCTGCACTGCCCCAGCCAAGCAGAATCTTGTGCTGTTAGAAGAACCTGATCCAATCTCTCAGATAGAAATCAGGAAGTTTGCAAACCAGAGCTGAGAGTAGCTGAGGAAATAGCTGTGACGAGCGCGTGACACCCCAGGGTGACTGCCTCTGCCGCCGCCGCCACCTGCGCTGCCTCCTCCTCCTCCTCGTCCTCCTCAGCCCAGCCCCCTCCAAAGCGCCTTAAATTGATTCAGAATAATCATTTTTACTTGGTGATAGGAGCATGAATTCCTACTTCCTTGGGCAGGCAAGCCATGGTGGGAGAGGAGGGAATGCCATGCTGGGAAAATGTCTTTTTTGATGGTTAGACATCATGGGGAGAGACTGACTTTGAGGTATTTCGTTAGGATTTGATGGTTTTCATGGAGGAAAGGGAGATAAATGCCCTGGGATTGATCAGACCCAGAGGTAAGGGTAGGCAGGAGTCTTGGTGCTGGTAGGGTTTGTCTGGGAATTCTCTTCAGCTTTTGTTTGGTTTGGAGGTGGAGATGAGGAGATAGCAGCGCAGTTACCTCCTGCCACAGGAAATGCACTGGCAGAAACCAGTTTGCATCATCCCCTCCCGGTTTGATGACTGTGGACTGTGTTTGAGTTCAGGGTGCTCCAAAAGCCACCATGGAGAGCTGGAGGCAGGGTCCTCCAGCTCTTCCTCCTCTGCAAAATCCTTTTTTTTTTTCAGTTTTCCCTTGGCTGCTGCTGTAACCAGTTGCCAAACTTGTTTTCCACAACCAGGATTAGAGCTGGAAAATCCTGCTTGGGAGGGTGACACAGCAGTACCTGTGGGTGCGCAGTCAGGCTGGGAGTCCCCCCTGCTGCTCCTGCAGCCCCTTGAACTCCTTTTCCAGGGAAGCTCCGGAGCCCATTCCTGCAGAAGGAGGTGAACTCAGTGCCCAGCCCTGCCTCCCCCAGCCGGGATGTTTGGGGGTCCCCGCCAGCCTCCCCGGGACCTGCAGCAGGTATATGCTTGGCTCCCTCCACTCCCCAAAGCTTTCTCCTCATCTTTCCAACTAGATCTCACAAAATTGGGCATTTTGAGGCTGGGCTTGAAGATTCCGTTTGGTTTTCCCATTCCGTGGGCTAGGAACCCTGGGCTTTGTCTCCAGCTAGGGCTGAGTGTGATGCTGAGGATGAGGATGGTTCCTGCTTGTCTTCACCTGAAGGCTCAGTGCCTGGGGGATGAGGATATCTCCTGCTGGAATTCAGGCTGGAATTCGGCTCCGTGCACCTGCCACAGGGGCTTTGACAGTCACGCTTGGACTTTTCCACCATTTCCAAAATGCCCCAAGACCCAGGCGAGGTGGCTCCACCCCCGTGCAGGAGTTTCCCTGCTCCAGAGTTAGACTGGGCCGTTTCCTTGTCGCAGTAAAGTACACGGGCATGGAGTGACAGGACACAGGGAATGGCTTCCCACTGCCAGAGGGCAGGGATAGATGGGATATTGGGAAGGAATTCTTCCCTGTGAGGGTGGTGAGGGCCCTGGCACAGGGTGCCCAGAGAAGCTGTGGCTGCCCCTGGATCCCTGGAAGTGTCCAAAGCCAGGCTGGACAGGGCTTGGAGCAACCTGGGGTAGTGGAAGGTGTCCCTCCCCAACCACTTCCCAGGGGTTTTGGGGAGGAAGCGATTCCAGAGAAGGGCTGGCTGTGCCCAGAGGTCTCCCCATGTGCTGTAGGTGGCACTGAGGGCTGGCCTTGTCCCTGAATCATGGAATCACAGATTGGTTTGGCTTGGAAGGGATCTGAGAGACCATCTAGTTCCACCTCCCCTGCCATGGACAGGGACACAGTGGGAGCCAGGGATGAGGTGGGGTTTAGGGACAACGAAGTAGGGACCAGGGATGAACTGGGGGCCAGGGATGAGGTGAGGGCCAGAGACAAGGAAGGGGCCAGGGACAAGGTGGAGACCAGGGACAAACTGTAGACCAGGGATATACTGGGGCTGGGGTCCAGCTCTGATGTCCCCAGGCTGCTGTCACCACTAGATGCTGCTCTTGGCCAGGACCTCGCTCCAGCCCTTTGCCTCCACGGGAATTTTTTCATCTTGAGCAAGTTTATCCCTTCCCTATCTTTATCCCTTCCCTATCAGGGATAGGTCTCTCCTTTGTCCTTTTCATTGCTCCCTAAACCCCTGCCTGCTCCATCCCATGGTCTGTGCGTGCTCTGTCCCCCAGCTGGACAGGAGACCTGGGGGACACCCAGCTCATCGCAGGAATGTGGTGTCACTCCAGCCTGGGCAGGAGCCCACGAGGGGACAGGGTATGGTTTTGGTGACAGATCCCTTGTTTTTCCTCAGGACGAGACTCTGGATACAATTCTGGTGTCCCAGGGTCCCACATGGAAGAGAATCTGTATGAGGAGCCTCCGGAGCCCTCAGCCATCTATGAGGAGCCACCCCAGGTGAATCTGGGGGGAGGGGACCCCATCGGGGCCAGATCTGTGTGGGAGTGGCTTGTCCCATCCTGAGGATGGAACACCTTTCTGGGCTAAAATTGTAGGAAACAGAGAAACCCCAGAGCTCGGGTGTACTCAGGATGCACCCACGTGGCAAAGGGGTGCGGCTGTGTCCCTTCCCAGTGCTCCCAGTGGGAGACACTGGTACTGAGTCCCTGGCACCCATCCTGCACCCCATCTGGCTGTTGTCAGTGCCACGTCCCAGAACCAGTGAGGGGAGAGGATCCATCAGCCTCTTCCAAAGCCCTTTCTCCTTCTCCTGCTTCTCTGCCCATCTGAACCCAGTGGAGTTGGCAATCCCAGCTATTCCTGATGCACTCGGGGATTCTCCAGTGGCTAATTGCGGGGTTGAGCTGTGCTGCCGTGTTGCCCTCGGAGATGTGGGGCCCCTTTGGTTTCTTCTCTGCTCACCAAACCATCAGCATTCCAAACATTTTCTCATTCTGGAATTTGTCTGGAAGCGTCCAGCAGGTTCCAAAGGATTCCAGGAGAGATGGGCTCAATGATCCCCTCAGCCTTTCCTAGGAAAGCAAACCACAGCCAGCTCAGGTTCTGGCAGAAATGTTTCAGAAGCTGGAGCTTAGCTGCTGGGGGATGAGCTCTGTCTGCAGCAGGGATCCCAAGGAATCAGAGGGGTTGTCTGCCACTGGTCTCCAGTGTTTCTGTTGGGATGAGATGCCAAGGGACAGGGATGGGTATTGAGCGAGGTTGAGACGTGGTCACCTTGGCTCTTTGGCTAAGAGCTGGTTTGCTCCTGTGTCTCCTGGATGCTGTGGCAGACCTGTGGCACAACTTCCCTGGAGCCCACGTTTTATTCCAGAGGGCACCCGGGACCTCCAGCACGCAGGTCTCCAAGCCTCAGGGGGCTGATGGACATTTCTGGGCATTGGACATTGTTGTTTTCCCTCCCACTGTTGTCCTGGTAATTCCTGCTCTCCTCTCCTTCCTGAAGGAACAAGTTGACGATGCCAAATACGACTACAGTGTGGAGTACCAGGAGCCCCTGGACCTGGCAGGGAAGGGGCTCTGTGCCCGGGCACTCTATGACTACCAGGCTGGTGAGACCCACAGAGCCATTCCCCTTGTCCTGTCCCTCCAAAGTCCCTCTCCAGCTCTCTTGGAGCCCCTTTAGGCACTGGAAGGGGCTCTAAGGTCTCCCTGGAGCTTCTCTTCTCCAGGCTGGACATTCCCAGCTCTCCCAGCTTGTCTCCAGAGCAGAGGGGCTCAAGCCCTTGGAGCACCTCCATGGCCTTCTCTGGACTCGCTCCAGCAGCTCCACATCCCTCTTGCGTTGGGAAGCCCAGAGCTGGGGTAGTTCAGCTGGTCTGACCCCCCTCCCCTCTCTCTGTCCCATTCCAGCTGATGACACTGAGATCTCCTTTGATCCTGAGAACATCATCACCAACATCGAGATGATCGATGAGGGCTGGTGGCGCGGCTATGGCCCCGACGGCCACTTTGGCATGTTCCCCGCCAACTATGTGGAACTGATAGAGTAGGGGGACTGGTGGGGGGCTGATAGGGGGCTCCAGACCCCTGGGACTGCTCCAGACCCCCGAGACCTCTCAGCTCCTGCCTGATTCTTCCAAATGACACGTGGCTTTTTCTTCTTCTCTATTTCTTTCTCTCTCAGTGAAGTGCCATTCCCCAGTCCCTTGGCAGTGGGGCCCCCCCAGGCGCTGCCCCCCATCCCCCATAGCTGCCCTTCGGTGGGTGAAAGAAGGGTCCCATCCCACCCTGAGCCCACAGTGCTGGTCTCCCCCTCCTCCCTCGGCTTTGGAGTGGGAAGGAGGGCGTGACAAATCCCTCAGAGGAATTTTCAGGGAACAAATTACCTCCCCCCGTGCTCCCTCCCACCCCGTGAC
>VZTI01000240.1:74870-85920 GCA_013397865.1 Struthidea cinerea
GGGGACATGTGCTCATGGTGGGCATGTGTGCCCCAGAGTCAATGGCAGAGCCACAGGGAGGGTGGCATGTCCCTGGGCTGGGTGTTCCATCCCCATGGTGGGTGTCAAATCCCCACGGTGGGTGGCATATCACCAGGCTGGGTCATATGTCCCAAGGTCAGTGGCATGTCCCTGGGATAGGTGACATATCCGCATGGTGAGTATCACCTCCCTGGGGTGGATGTCACATCACCAGGGTGGATGCCATGTCTTCAGGGATGGTGGCACATCCCTGGGGTGAGTGACATGTCTGCATGGTGGGTGCCACATCCCCAGGGAGGTGGCATGTTCCCAGGGTGGGTGTCACACCCCCAGCATCAGTGGCACATTCTTGGGGTGGGTGGTATGTTCCTGGGACTGGTGTCACGTCCCTGGGGTGGGTATCACCTCGCCAACAGTGAAGCCCAAGAAAGAGGAAGAAGAGGAGGAAGAGCGCTGGGTGGAGGAGAAGGGCCAGGACCGAAAAGGTGGGTGCCAGCCCCCCTCCCTGTCCCCTCACACCTGTCCCCATCCCCGCCCTCCTCACTGAGCCTTTTCCTTTCCCAGAAAAACCCAAAAAAACAGGAGGAAAGAAGTGGGATCCAGATGAGGAGGAATGGACCCCTCCGGCAGAGAAGAAAAGTGAGTGTCCCCATTCCTGAGGTGACAGGGACACCCTGCTGGGGGGGGAAGCCCATCACCCCCTACCCCCTGCTGTCCCCAGGGTGTCCCCCAATCGGGCTGGAGTCCCACCGCATCGAGGATGACCAGATCCTGGCCTCCTCCATGCTGCGTCACGGGCTGGGTGCCCAGCGCGGCCGCCTCAACATGCAGGTGAGGGTCACCCCCTGCACTCACCCTCCGGGTCACGGTGACACCCCCACCCACATCCCGCTCGCTGCTCCCCAGGCGGGCACCAACGAGGACGATTTCTTTGACGGGGCGTGGTGTGCCGAGGATGACAGCCGGGCACACTGGCTCGAGGTGGACACCCGCCGCATCACCATGTTCACTGGTGTCATCACTCAGGGGCGCGACTCCCAGATCCAGTATGGGGACACGGGGTTGGAGCCAGGGACATGGGGCGGGGGGAGCAGTGTGGGGATCCCTGTCCCAACCTGTCCCTGTCCTCCCGCAGCGATGACTTTGTCACCAGCTTCTACGTGGGCTTCAGCAATGACAGCCAGCACTGGGTGATGTACAGCAATGGCTACGAGGAGATGGTGGGGACCTGTTCTGGATGGGTGACATGGGAACAACAGAGACCCTCTTGGGTACATCTCTCCCTCCTCGGCAGATGTTTTATGGCAATGTGGACAAGGACACACCGGTGCTGAGTGAGTTCCCTGAGCCGGTGGTGGCCCGATACATCCGCATCTACCCCCAGCGCTGGAATGGGAGCCTCTGCCTGCGCCTCGAGGTCCTGGGGTGCCCCCTGTCTGGTAACAGTCACCCCAAAGCAGCCTGGGGGCCATGGGGGGTGGGATCTCTCCAGCCACCCCCCGCTGCTGTGTCCCTGTCCCCTCCACAGCTGTCAGCAGCTACTACACCCAGCAGAATGAGGTGACCTCCACGGACAACCTGGACTTCCGACACCACTCCTACAAGGACATGAGGCAGGTGGGCACTGCTGGGGGGCAGATCCGGCATGGGGTGGGATCCTCTGCAGGGGATGGAATACTCTGAACAAATCCATGGGGTGGGATCCTCTGTGGGGTTGGAACACCCTAGGTTGTGGGATCCTTCATGGTGGTGAGATCCTTGGGGGGGGGAGTGGGTTGGATCCTCCATGTGAGTGGGAACCTCCTTGGGGATGAGCAGCTTTATGGGGGAAGCGATCTTCCATGGTGGTGGGATTCTCTGTGGGGTGGGGTCCTCCATGAGGAGGGGACACCTCTGTGGCAGTGGATACACCTTTGGGGCATGGCATTCTCTGTGGTTGTGGGCACTTCCATGGTGGTGGGCATCTCCATAGGGTGGGATCCTCCATGGGAGGGGGGTTCTCTGCAGAGTGTGGGCTCGTCACCCCAAGCACTGCCCCATCTCTCCCCACCCTGCAGCTGATGAAGGTGGTGAATGAGGAGTGTCCCACCATCACCCGCATTTACAACATTGGCAAGAGCTCACGGGGGCTGAAGATCTACGCCATGGAGGTTTCTGATAACCCGGGCGAGCATGAGACAGGTGAGGGAGGTGTGAGGGATTGGGGGCCCCCAGCTGTGGTCCCTGGAGTTTGCTGACCCTGCTCGGCTCAGGTGAGCCCGAGTTCCGGTACACGGCGGGGCTGCACGGGAACGAGGCGCTGGGCCGGGAGCTGCTGCTGCTGCTGATGCAGTTCCTGTGCAAGGAGTACCAGGATGGGAATCCCCGCGTGCGGGGCCTGGTCACCGACACCCGCATCCACCTCGTCCCGTCCCTCAACCCTGATGGCTACGAGCTGGCCCACGAGGCGGTGAGGGGGCGGCAGGGTGGGGTGCGCCGTAAGGCAGTGAGAGAGGGCAGTGGAGCAGTGGGGTAGGATGTGGGGTGCTGGGATGGGCTGTGGGGCACTGCGATGGGATGGCAAAGTAGTGGGATGCAGCCCTCTCCTCGCAGCTCACCACTGCCCTGGGCTGGCCGCAGGGCTCCAAGCTGGGCACCTGAGATGTCAGAGAAGGGGATGGGACCGGGAGCGGAGGGATGGGATGGGACGGGATGGGACGGGATGGGATGGCAGGGTGGTGGGATGGGACAGTGGGGCAGGGGACGGGACTTGGAGTGGTGGGATGGGACATGGGTGGTGGGGTGCAGCCCCCCTGGACTCACTAGTGTCCTGCTGCCCGCAGGGCTCCGAACTGGGCAACTGGGCACTGGGCCACTGGACAGAGGAAGGCTTTGACCTCTTTGAGAACTTCCCTGACCTGGCCTCAGCATTGTGGGCAGCCGAGGAGAGGCGGCTGGTGCCCCACCAGTTCCCCAACCACCACATCCCCATCCCGGAGCACTACCTGTCTGAGGATGCGGCGGTGAGTGCGGCACAGGGGCGGGGCAGGGGTGGGGAAGAGCGTGGCAAGGGGTGACACCTCATGCCCTGTGCCCACCTCACAGGTGGCAGTGGAGACACGGGCTGTCATGGCGTGGATGGACAAGAACCCCTTTGTACTGGGAGCCAACCTACAGGGTGGGGAGAAGCTGGTATCCTTCCCCTTTGACACGGTCCGGCCCAGTCCCCCAACGCCAGCAGCTGCCCCTCGTCCACTGGACTATGAGGATGAGCACCCCGAGCTGCAGGAGACGCCTGACCACGCCGTGTTCCGCTGGCTTGCCATCTCCTATGCCTCGGCACACCTCACCATGACCGAGACCTTTCGTGGGGGCTGCCACACACAGGACATGACCGACGCCATGGGCATCGTGCAGGGTGCCAAGTGGCACCCCCGGGCTGGCAGTAAGTTGGGGCCAGTGGCGTGGCTGCCCCATAACCCAGCCACCAGCAGGTGAGCAAGTGGCTGGGTGGGCGTGTCTATGCTCTTGCAGGTATGAATGACTTCAGCTACCTGCACACCAACTGCCTGGAGCTCTCAATTTACCTGGGTTGCGACAAGTTCCCCCATGAGAGTGAGCTGCAGCAGGAGTGGGAGAACAACAAGGAGTCTCTGCTCACCTTCATGGAGCAGGTGTGTACTGGGACATGGCCACAGCTGCCCCACCTGTCCCACACAGTTCCACTCATCCCTTTCCTCACCCAGATCCATCGGGGAATCAAGGGCGTGGTGACAGACCAGCAGGGAGAGCCCATTGCCAATGCCACTATTGTGGTGGGGGGCATCAACCACAACGTCAGGACAGGTAGGTACCGTGAGGTGCTGGCAGGGTGCCGGCAGCCCCGCGCCGCCTCCATCCCACCCCGCTGCTCCCCGTACCCGCAGCCAGCGGTGGGGACTACTGGCGCATCCTGAACCCGGGCGAGTACCGCGTGTCGGCACGGGCCGAGGGCTACAACCCCAGCGTCAAGACCTGCCACGTCCTCTACGACATCGGGGCCACCCAGTGCAACTTTGTCCTGTCCCGCTCCAACTGGAAGCGCATCCGGGAGATCATGGCCATGAACGGGAACCGGCCGATCCGCCGCGTGGTGCCTGGCCGGCCCATGACGCCCCGCGAGCGCCTGCGCCTGCGGATGCGCCTCCGGCACCGCATGCGGCTGCGGGAGCAGATGCGGCTGCGGCGCCTCAATGCCACCACAGCCACCAGCAGCCCCACAGCCCCACTGTCCACCACGGCCCTGCCCTTCCCCTTCAGCAGCACGCCCTACACGCCCTGGAGCCAGGAGCCACCCACTGCTGGCACCTGGGAGATGGACACCGAGACAGAGGTGGTCACCGAGCTGGTGACAGAGACGGAGGGCTGGGAGTTGCACACAGGGACGGCGCAGCCCCTCACTACAGTGGAAACCTACACCGTGAACTTTGGGGACTAGGGACACTTGACCCCTTGCTCAGCTTCAAGCCACGGTCGGATGCTTCGGCATCCGCTTCCAACATCTTCCCTGAGCCCAGGCAGCTGTTCCAGGTGGGCCCCAGCCACTCACCTTGCTGCTTCCAAGGACTGCGGGCATTGTCGCCAACAGCTGGGTGCTGTCAGGGACATGCCAACCCATCCCTCAGAGCTGGGCTGTGCCAGCCCACTGTCCGTGTCCCAGTAGGGTGGCAGGGGGTGGTACTGCTCTCCTGGGCAGGGCCCACGGAGGCGGGCACAGCCTTTCTCCCCTCCATACAGTTTTTGTTACACAAATAAATCAAGTTATATTGGTACGAGCATCTTGTCCCTCCAGTGCTCCCCCAGCTGTGTCACCCTCCCAGAGGACAGACAAAGGCAGTGGGTGCCAGGAAACTTTTGAGGGGTGGGGGCTTGTGGAGTCTGTGCCCTCCCTGTGGTCAGTGCCCAACTTCCATGTCCCCATCCTCACTGTCAGCCCCAAAGCCGGAGAAGGTGATGGGCTGGCAGGTGAGGTCGCGCAGGTTGACGAGGCAAGCGGTCTGCGTGGCACTGAAGTCGGGCACCATCAGCAGCAGCACCTGCTGCCCCTCCTTCCCTGCAAGCATAGGTGGGTGTCAGGCAGAGGAGCCCCCTGGCAGCCCCCGGCACGGCTTCCCAGCCCCCACAAGGATCTGGGGACCCACCTTGGAGCAGCTTGGACTGGAAGTGGGGTGCATTGCCGCAGAAGTAGACGTGAGGGCACTCGGTGAGGATAAACGGGTCAGATTTGTAGAATGGGTAACAGCCTGGGGAGGATGGGAATTAGGGGGGGAGCCCCTGGCAAAGCCCCCCCATTCAACAGCCCCCCAGCCCTCACCATACCCAGCGTGTCTGGGGCTGTGGGGCTGATGTGTCCTGCCAGCAGTGTCCACTCCAGGATCTCCAGGTAGTCATCCATGCTACTGTATTTGAAGATATCACTGATGTTTTGTCCTGATGTCCCCAAAAACCTACATTATGGGGGAAAGAAGGGGAGCTTTAGATGTTGGACATGCTGGGACATGTCCCATGGTCCCATGCCACTGACAGTTGTCACCAGAGGTGGTAGCACACCAGGTTTGTTTACCTGACACCATCCAGGTTGGCCTGGTAGGGGTTGGTGACGAGGCGCAGAGTGGCGTAGGCACTGGCCAGGGGCAGCATGCAGCGGTGCAGGGGCTGCTGCGGCAGCGTGTAGTTGGTGGGGTCAAACTCGCCAGGCATCACGTCCACAGGCACAGAGGTCTGTCGGTAGGGAAGGGATCAAGCGGGTGGCCAAAGTGCCCACCAAGAGGGCTCAGAGCAAAGCCCTGGTGTCACTGCTGCTCCTTTTCCCCAAGACACCCTGCTTGGCTTCACCATGGAGGCCAGATCCCAGAAGGATCTGGAGCTGGGCTGTGAGCTGCCTCCTCATAAGGGGTGCTCAAAGGGAAGCTGGGTGCTGGGTAAGGGGGTTTTGCCACCCTGCACCCTGGGCTGCTTCCCCGCCTCAGGAACCAGGCTCCCTCCCCCAAAGGAACCTGATTCACCAGCCAACTCCAAGCACTCACACAGAGCTGCAGCAGGATCTCATCCAGCATCTTCACAGCCTCCACACTGGCAGCCTGTGTCTTCTTGGTCAAGTACTTGGCCTGGGTGAGCAGGAAGACAGTGAGGGACAACCCCGTGCCCCCTCTGCCCCCTCCCCACACCCTCCCAGCGCCCCAGGAGCACCATGAGGCTGCAGCCCCCTCCTTTCTGTACCTTGTTGATGGTGTCTCGGCTCTGTGTGTTCTGGCTCAGCAGATTCCCAGCCAGAATGACACGGGTGATGTGAGCAGCGCAGCTCTGCTCGCCCTCTGCACCCAGCTGCCCCGTCACCACGTCCACCAGCAGCTGAGTGCTCAGCAGGGCCTCCCCACTCACGCTGCCCAGCCCCAGCCCCGAGGCCAGCAGCACGAACCTGGACGGATGGAGAGGCTCAGGCAGTGCCACGCTACCAAACTAAGGGGCTTCAGAGAGCCGGGGCAGGGGGCACAGTCCCCTCTGCCAGCCCTCTTGGCACAAGGGGCTCAGGAACACAACAGGGACACAGTGCCAGCCCCACTCCTGCTGCTGCTGACTGACCGGTCAGAGCTGGGCCCAGTCCAGGGCAGCGGTGGCGGCAAGTCGGCGAAGCAGTGATCCTCCACCAGGAATCTGCCGTCGTCCTGCTCGGAGCCGTACACGGCCAAGATGGTCCCTAGAGCAGAGCAGGCGGTCAGCCCTGGCCAGCACCCACAGCGTGGGTGCCACCACAGAGCCACTGCTGTCCCTTACCTGTCACCAGCTTCTGCACATCAATGGCTCCTTCCAGCTTGATCCGCTGCAGCTCATCCTCCAGGATCAGCTCGTCAGAGGGCTGGATGTACTTGGGCAGGGGTGGCTGAGGCACCAGGTTGTGCTGCGAGGGTGCAGGGACAGCTCTGACGGCCTCAGCAAGGACCAGCAGCTCCCAAGGACCCTTCCCAACCCCAGCCCCCCATCACCAGCACAGCCAACACCCCGGCTGGAGGCCCCGGCAGCTGGAACCCCCCAGACAGGCTGGTTTCACTCAGCGCTTCCCTGCAGCGTCCCGAACAGGAGCCCTGTCCAAGGAGGAAGTCAGATGGGTGCTAGGAACGTCAAACTTTCCAACGTGAACTGGCTGAGAGCAGATGGGCCCCAAGCCCACATGGGGATGGCAGAGCTTCCCTGACACCTCCCTCATCCCCCTCCTTCCCCTGTGGCAGGGAAAGGGGGCCTGCACTGCCAACCCCCCTGGATCCAAACCCTCCAAGGGCTGGAAAAGCAGCACTGAGCAAGAGTGGTGGTAAGCAGCAGGGGAACAGCTTCAGATGGACAAAGGGTGGGTTTAGATTGGATATGGGAATACTTCCCTGTGAGGGTGGTGAGGCCCTGGCACAGGTTGCCCAGAGAAGCTGTGGCTGCTCCATCCCTGTAAATGTTCAAGGCCAGGTTGGATGGGGCTTGGAGCAACCTCGTCTAGTGGAAGGTGTCCCTGCCCACAGATGAGCTTTAAGGTCCCTTCCAACCCAACCCATTCCGTGTTTCCATGATTTCATAAGGAACATGCACACACACACATGCTGGCACCAAGAGGTGTCACCAAGGTGGCATCCAGGGACAGGGTGGGCAGAGGCCATCATCCTGTGACACAAACCCAGCTCAAATCCCTGCCAGCTCCCTGGCTACAATGAGCACAGGGAAGCCATGGAAACCCAGATGAGCTCTCAGGTGTGCTGGCACAACCCCCCGAGCTGTGTGGAGGAGGAGGAGGGGATGAGCCCATTACCTCCTCACTGATCTCCTGCAGGATGGAGGGCTGGAGCTGCATGGCCTTGAAGAGCGTCCCCACCACGCAGCACTTCTCTCCTGCCTGCAGCTCCGAGAGCTTCCGCAGTGAGATGTCATTCCCTGTGGAGAGACGGCGGTCAGTGGCCTCGGGGTGACAGCGGGCACAGCGCAGGGCTGGCGGCAGCAGCTGAAGGGCCCCAGCATCAAGGCCAGCAAGAGGCGTTTGGGAATGTTGGGAAGCCTCCTGCTTTTCCTTGAGGCACAGCGCTGAGCGGACATGTGTGGGCCAGATGGGGCCGAGGAGCATTCCAGAGCCTGCAAGCCTGCAGGCATTTCCTCTGTGCTGGGGGGAAAGCTGGGTCAGGATGGTGCGTTCAGCTCCCGGTAACAGCTCTGCGCAGGAAGGGCCCAGGATGTTCCTGCCCTTGGGCATGGGGGGCTGCTGGTCCTGCTCTTCATCCAGGGGCTGACCCAAACATCCTCAGAGCCGACAGGCAGGAGATCACTCAACACCCCAAACCTGATCTCTGCCAGGGCCAGATCCTCTGCCCCAGATCCCTCCTGGAACTCAGCATCCCCATCACATCCAGAGAAGATGCTGGCATGCTGACAGGTCCCTGGGCTTTAGACAAGTAGCTACAGGGGATACAGGCTGGGAGAACCTTGGGAGCTGCAAGAAGCATCACAGTCCCAGCTGCATCCACTTTGTGGCTGAGGAGCAGAAGTCTCCACCACAAGGTGAGCCCAAAACTTCTTACCCCACCCCTGGGAACCCAGAGATGCTCCAGCCCCATCCAGTGTGTGGGACTGTCCTTCCCTGTTTAAACCAGCCTGTGAAGTGCATCCCGAGCCTCAGGCCCTGGAGAGGAGCAAGGAACCTGCTCCCGGTCTCCTCTCCCAAAACAACACTGCCTGAGCCAGCTCCTCGTCCTTTCTGGGTGACATTTCTCCTCCCAAAAATCTCCCTTTGCTCATCACATGCTGCTGAACGTGACTCTTGTCCCAGGGAGAGCACCCCGCTGCCATCCCTGGCACCCCACACTGGAAACACGGATTCCCGAGCCCAGGAATGCAAACGCTCCGAGTCAGAACAAAAACAATCCTGTTGAAGTTTCTTATTTTTGGCTCGAACTCTCCAAAATGTGTGTTTGGCAGGAGGGGGCTGTGCTCTCCAGATTTTTGCCTGCAGGCACTTCCTGCTGGGAGACAAACCCCAAAATCTTGTCCCATCCCAGGACTCCAGGAGGTGGAGCTTTACAAACCATTGGGTTCTGTCACACTTGGCAAAGTCCAGGGTGGCCAACCAAGGAATGACATCCGCCGTGGGACCAGCACTGGCTTTGCTTCCATGCAGCCCACAGGGCTGGGGAGAGCACAAGAACAGGCGTCCGGCCCAAAAGCTTCCACTGAAGGGGTTTTTGCCCATAGAAGGGCAAAGCCGAAGGAAATTCGATCACAGGCCGTGCCCAGGCCGGGGGGGCAGAGCCCCGGCAGCACTGGCATTGCTTCATCCCGCGGATGGAAACTCTGAGCGTGAGGGTCCCGCCCCCAGAACCACAACCCCCCTGGCCAGGAAACAGCCCCCCCCAGCACAACCAGCACCTCTCACCCTCCTGTACCCCACTTCCTGGCCAGGGCCCCTCAGCCCCACCCTGACAAACCTCACACTCAACTCCTGTTCCCAAAAGTGTGTGGGGTGATGTGACTCAGACAATTGTGTTCTCCCTGCCCACACCCCCCCTTCTATCTGATGGGGAATGCGGTTTGTCCCAAGGTCAGAACTCCAGGTGGGAGCTGCAGCAGGATTAGCACATAATCCAGCTACAAATGGATTATCCCATCATGACTCTGCATCCCAGAGCTGGGGGGCTGAGCTGTTTGGGGGGGGCTCTGCTGCACATCCCCTGTCAAGGGCGTAAAACGCTGCTGGAGACTGGGACAACTGGGTACACTGGAGCTGCTCAGGTTGCAGGAAGGTTGTGGGTGGATCCCAGCCTGGCAGGGATGGACTCCATACCTGCAGGGATGGATCCTGCCCCCAGGGATGCCTGCAGGGTACATCCAGCCTGAGGATGAGAACACTCACTCACTTCTGGACTCCAGATACAAATCTGGTCAAACACAGAGATAAAATCCTAAGGCAGCTCCAGAGATGTTTGTTCCCAAGGCCACCACTAACCTATGTTCCCAAGTGCCCCATCCACACAGCTGTTATTTCCCCACAGGAATGGGGACTCCAACACTGCCCTGGGCAGCTGTGCCAGAGGTGGACAACCCTTTCCATGAAGGAATTTTCCCAATATCCAATCTGAACCTCTCCTGGTGCAACTTAAGGTCGTGTCCTCTTGTCCTGTACCTTGTTTCCTGGGAGCAGAGCCTGATTCCCCCTGGCTGCACCCTCCTGCCAGGAAATTGTGGAGAGCGAGAAGGCCCCCCTGAGCCTCGTTTTCTCCAGCCTGAGCCCCCCCACCTGCTCCTGGTGCTCCAGCCCATTCCCCAGTTTTGTCCCTACCCCTGGGCACACTCCAGCCCCTCAGTGTTTTTCCTGGGGCAGGGCCCTGATAAAGGGGGGGTTCCCCCCGGGCTCACCCCATCGGCTCCGTGCGCGCCGCTCCAGCCCCGGCCGCATCCCGGCGAGGCGCACAGCGTAGATGTGGGCGTACTGCCGGGAAAAGCTGCGCTCGCCCAGCTGGAAAGGCTGGGAGCAGTCCGAATACTCCGACACAGGCACCCTGGGGAAGGTGGGGGGCTCGGCCGAGGGGGGGGCCAGCAGCCCCTGCGCCGTGGGGGCTGCCTGCTCTGAAAACATGGTGTGGGACATGGGGGTCTAACGATAGGTCTGAAAAAGAAATTGGTGCATTAAGGATCCTGGCTCCCACCTGGCCATCGCTGTCACCCCAAGACACAACAGTCCCCGTGAAAATGATCTTCCCCACCCCCAAAACACAAATCATGTCCAGGTCTGACCCTCCCTCTGCACGCTGCACCCACTCAGCCCCGCTTCCTCCCAACCCAGGGCATCCCCAAACTCATCCTGGTGACAGGACCATCCCACCCGCTCCTAAAATCCCACCCCAGAGCAGGACGCCTGAACTCCCCACACAATACACCTTGGCCACCGGATCCCCCCGGGACTCCCTCTCCCAAATGGACCCGGGCCCTGCATAGCCCCCTGGACATCCCCAGACACAAGTGCCCCCCCAGCACACTCCCTCTGGCA
>VZTI01000240.1:87870-108237 GCA_013397865.1 Struthidea cinerea
TGGGCCGGGGGCTGTCTCCCTGCGGCCCCCTGACCTGCGGTGGCTTTGGCAGGCGGCGGTGGCGGCGGCGCTGCAGAAGGGCTGCCAGGTGCTGGGCCGGGCTACAGGCAAGCTGTGCCAGCGGCTGGTGAACAAGTACCAGGACCAGATCACCAAGGGGCTGCAGAATGGGGACATGCCCCGGGACATCTGCACTGCCATAGGCATCTGCCAGTCCTGAGCACGGTTAGTGCCCGCCTGTATCCTGATCCTGTATCCCATGGGCTGATCCTGCACTCTGCATTCTGCATCCTGTGTCCTGCACCCCACATCCTGATCCTATATCCCACATCCTGCACCATGTCCTGCACCCTGCATCGCAATCCCATACCCCCGTCCCACACTGTGTCCTGCACCCTACACCCTGATCCTGAACCCACATCCTGCACCCCATATCCTGATCCTGCACCAAATATCCTGCACCCCATGTCCCAATCCTGCACTCTGAACCCTGCATCCTGCACCCCACATCCTGATCCCATATCCCCTGCCCTGCGTCCCACACTTTGCACCCCACATCCTGCACCCTATGACCCACATTCTGCACTCCACACCTGCTGGAGGGGTGGGAGCGTGCTTGGGGCTCCTGAACCTTCCCTGCTGCAGCTCTGTAGGGTGGGGGTGAGCCAGGTCACCCCAAAGCGCATTGTGGGGCAGGGGGAAGACTGGAGGAACTGCTTCTGCTGGCCCCCGACTCACCCCTTGCTTTTTCCTTTTTCCACAGGCACAGCCCTGAATGCCCCCAAACCGCGATGCTCCTCCAGGCCCTGATGCCCCCCCAGCCCAGCCATCCCCTTCCGGCACAATAAAGTCCCTCCTCCGGCTCCATGGGTCTTTTTTGTCTGCCCTGGGGGAACGCGGTGACAAGGGCAAATGGCACCAGGCACTGGCAGGGGATAGTCTGGCCCTGGCCTGCCCCCAGCAGGGCTAAGGTAACACCAAAGGTGGCTGTGGTGGCGTGGGGATGTGTCCCATATGGGTCGGAGTGAGCGGTTCCCTCCACACACCTGGGTGGCCCTGGCTGTCACTGTCCCCTCACTGTGCACCAGCACATCCCCATGCCTGGCACTGCATCTGTCCCTGCACTTGGCACCGTCACTTGTCACGCACTTGTCACCGGCACTGCCATGGGCTTGGGATCATCCTCACTGTCCCCAACACATGGCACTGGCACTGTCCCAGCTGAGCACAGGGAATCCCTTCTTCAGTCCCAGCCAATCAGAGCACAGGGAATCCCACACCTTTTTTTTTTTTAATTCCAGCCAATTGGAGTGCAGGGAATCTCTTCTGTTTGCCCCCGGCCAATCAGAACAGAGAGACTGCGGGCCTTGGAAGGCTGCCACCAATCAGAGCTCAAGGATGTCTTTCTGGTGCCAACCAATCAGAACAAAGGAAATCCTGCTGGCTGAGGGCTGCAGCCAATCAAAACACAGGGAATCCTGCTGGCTGAGGGCTGCAACCAAGCAGAGCACAGGGATCCCCTTCCCCTCTTGCAATGAGCTGTGGGGATCCCAGTGCCACCCATGGGGCCGGGGGCTTCAGGAGCAGCACCACTGGGTGGCTTTGTCCCTTGGAGTGACACAGACCCCCCCAGTGTCCCCCGCCCCTCAACATGCACCCCCCAGCCGTGGGGTGACCCTGTGCTTTGTGAGGACACCAAGACCCCTCGGTAGTCGCAGCCCCCCGAGTTGGCCCCACACCCTGTGGTGATCCAGTCCCCCCACATGGTTCTGGATGCCCAAGAGTTACCCCAGCACCCTGAGATGTCCCTAGATCCTGGGTGCCCCCATGTGCCAGGGTGACCCCAGACCCCTGCAGTGGCCCCAGATGTCCCAGATATAACCCCAGACCCCCAAGACAGCCCATACCATGGGGTAGCCCCACACCCCAGGGCTGACCCCAACACCCTGAGTGGGCCCCAGACCCTGGGGTGCCCCAAACCCCCAAAGGGATCCCAACACCCTGTGGTGTCCCAGGAGGACCCCTCCACCCTGGGGTGCTCCAGACCCTCAGAGTGACTCAAAACCCTGGGTTGCCTCCAGAGTCTTCAGGGACCCACAATATGCTGCGGTACTGCCAGATCCTTAGAGGGACCCACAATATGCTGTGGTACTGCCAGATCCTTAGAGGGACCCCAACACCCTGGGGTGCCCATGACCCCCAGAGGGACCCCAATACTCTGCTCCAGACCCTCTGGTGAACTCAAATATCTGGGGTGCCCCAGACCTTTCAGGGAATGTGGGTGGGGACATGGCTAGAGAGGATCCCCCCAATATGCCCCCCTCCATCTGGCCCATTTCTGGTGCACTCTGTCTCTGCACCCCAGGGATCACTGGTGAGGAGCTCCTCCACCCTGACACCCCCCCAAAATACTCCCAAAGAGCCCCTTTTCTCTAGGCCAACCCCCTTGGGGGGGCTTTCCCCCAGCAAAGGGGCTGGGGTACGCTGGAGCCCCCCTTGCTGCAGCTGTGTGAAGATGGGGGGGGGTGCGAGGGCATAGGAAGCTCCTCAGCTGCCCCATACGTGTGGGGCAGCCCCGTGGGGGTCTTCCTGCCAGCATGGGGGGAGAGGCATGAGGAGCAGTGGCCCAAGCGGCCCCGGAGAAGTCCACACACACCCCGTTTATTGGGGGGCCGGAGCCGCCTCCTTCCCACGTCCACGTCTGCTCCCACAGCGCTCCGAGCGGGACCACCGGCCCTGCCATCCCCCCCTGAGTCCAGCTCACTGCCCCATCATGCAGGCCATCTTGCAGGCCACAGCCGAGATGAGGGCGGCCCCGCGCCCACTGCCTTCCTCTGACTGGATGAAGGTGATGTCACAGCCGGGTGTCAGCTGCCGCACTGTGGCGTGGAAGTGGTCCTTGAAGCTGGGGAGTGGGAACACGGGGTCACAAATGGGGTCACAAACGGGGTCAAGGCTTGGGGGATGAAGGGAGAGGATAGGGATGTCAGCAGGGAGAAGGGTCTGGAGATCCCCACCTGGGATGGAGCTTGTAGACGGAGCCGTCGACACCAACAGTGATCTTGAGGGTGTCCTGGCTGCGGCTCTCCCGCATGCGGTTGATGACTCCGGCTAGCCCGGCCGAGCACATCTGGGCGGCGCGTGTGGACACGCTCTCACACACCCGGCGCACGATCTCACAGTCCGTCCGAGACGGCAGCAGCTCAAAGGCTGACAAGATGTTGTAGATCTGCTTGCGGTCATCAGAATCACTGGGGTGGGGGGAGAAAAGGCGGTCAGCAAGGGCTGGGGGGTGGGGACCCTGGATGAGACAGCTGGAGAGGGACGGGGGAGTGATGGGATGGGTGATCCTCACATGGGACAGTTGTATGGGATGATAGGATGGGGAACCCCAACTGGGTCAGTCAGAGCAGGTTGCTGTGGGGTGATGGGATGGGGGACTCCAACATGGCACTGCTGCAGAGGGCTGGTGTGGGGTGATGGGACAGAGGGACCTGGAAGTGGGCCCCCTTAATGTGGAGTGATGGGACATGGGGACCCCAAACGGGCAGAGCAGGTGGGTATGGAATGATGGGATCATGATGTCTCATCATGATGGGCCCATGACATGGGACACTGCGGTTTGGGTGGCAGGATGTGGGGACTCCAAGATGGACAGTCAGAGCAGGCTGGTGTGGAGTAACAGGATAAAGGACCCCAGTATGAGGCAGTCAAAGCAGACTGGTATGGGATGATGGAATAGGGTGATCCTGATGTGGGACAGCCCGGTGCAGAGTGAGAGCACAGACTCCCCAGTATGCCTGGACCCAGTGCGATGCAGCCTGGCAGGTTTGGGGTGCCACCCCCCAGCCTCGTACCTCTCAATCTGGGACATGAAGCGGGTCTCAAAGGTCCCGCGGGTCTTGAGCTTCTCAGAGGCCTCCCCATTGAAGAGCAGGTTCTCATCCACCAGCTTCAACAGCACCAGCCGCACAATCTCCCCCATGTACTTCCCCCCAATGATCTTCTCATACCTGGGGGGGGTGGCAGAGGCGAGGGGGCGGCATCAGAGCTGGGATTTGAGGGGTCACATCCCACAGCACCCCCTCTTTCCTTCCCCCCTCCTTGCTGGATGTGTTCCCGTCCATGGGCACGGCCCAGGGCGAAGGACGCCCGTGCTGGGGGGCTGAGCCCAGTGTGGTGCAGGGGATGGGAGGGTTGCCCAGAGGAACTGGATCTCTCCTATTCCTTACAGTTGCTGACCGGGGTTAAGTGAGGTCTCGTCCACCACGCGGTCGTACTCCAGGAGGAACTCGTCCAGCTCCCCAGAGGCACCAAAGGCCCCCCACTCCGTGTTCACGCACATCCGCCCCTCGTCGCCCTCCACCAGCTCCACGTTGTGCATCTCCTCCATGTAGCAGGCATTACAGCCCGTCCCTGCCGGGAACTGGGGATGGGTCTGGGCGGCGGGGGGGCAGCAGTGACACCCCCCCGCCACAGCCCTCCCATTACACCTGGGATAAAGCTGGGATAGTCTTGTGGAGCAATGGGGAAGAACTGGAGAGGGTCCAGACATGTGCCAGGACAGGGGTTGGGACCCATATGGATGAGGGACATTCCTCAACCTGGTCACTGGCACCATGGCATACAACTACTTCAAGGGTGGCTCCAGGACACGGGGGAAAGGTTTTAGACTAAAAGAGGAGAGATTTAGATTGGATACTGGGAAGAAATCCTTCCCCTGTGAGGGTGGTAGGGACAAACACAGGTTTCCCAGAGAAGCTATGGCTGCTCCATCCCTGGAAGTGTTAAAAGCCAGGCTGGACAGCCTGGTCTAGTGAAGCTGTCTCTGCCCATGGCATGGAGCTGGATAATCCTTAAGGTCCCTTCCAACCCAAACCATTCTGTGATTTCATGAAAGCTGGAACCAAGGATGGTTGGGAATTTACTACATAGGTCCCAAACCTGTATCCCTACTCCACCTGGCATTGGGATGCAATAAAACCATCAAAACATAGAATCATGGAATGGTTTGGGTTTGAAGGGACCTTAAAATTCATCTGATTCCACCACCCTGCTCTGGGCAGAGACACCTTTGACTAGACCAGGTTGCTCCAAGGATAGAAGGGAAACTGCCTCAAGTTGCACCAGAGGAGGTTTCTGTTGGATATTGGGAAAATTCCTTCATGGGAAGGTCTGTTCAGCCCTGGCACAGACTGCCCAGGGAAGTGGTGAAGTTCCCATCCCTGGGGGGATTCAACAGCCATGTGGATGTGGCACTTGGCGACATGGGTTAGTGGTGGTCTTGACAGTGCTGGGGAACAGTTGGACTCGATGACCTTAGAGGCTTTTCCAACTCAAACAATTCCATGATTCCATGCCAGACCTCATTTCAGAGAACTGACTGAACAGCCAGTGCCTGCTGTTCCATGAGCACCAGGATTCAGTGATGGAGGTCATGGCTGAGGGCTCTGCTTGGAGCTGCATGTCCTTGTCCTGCAGTGATGGGGATGGACATCCCTCCTGCTCCCCACCCCTGCAGTGTCCCCACTGCCCTGGCTGGCCACTTGTCCCCACAGCAGGGTCCCGGAGGCTCTGGGCACTGTGCTGAGGCCAGCCCAGCCCCAAGGAGCTGATAAACATCTCAGCACGTGTTTACCCAGGTGAGGGGATTCGGAGCCCAGATGGCACATTGGCACATGTCGGATGGCACAAAAGATAGGGGCTGGGGGAGGTGGAGGGCTGCTCTCTGTGGGGAGTGGGGAATGGAGCCAGCAGGGTTCAAACTCACTCCCACCACCTGGCTCTCTGACACCAGCTGCCTTCCATGGGTCCCTATCCCTACGATGAGGTGCCAGAGCCGCTAACAGCCTTGTGGGGACCAGCCCTGTTATGATGGGGCCAGGCAATGCCATCAGGTGTCCCAACCACCGGACATCTCAGCAGGGTGCCACTGCCACCCCCCTGTCCTTGGTGTGTCCCCCCAAAAGGATGGGGGAAGCAGGGCCATGGGACAGTTCCCTGTCCCCAGCCACGTGTCCCTGTAGAAGGGGCATCTTACCCACAATCATCCCAACCTCGCACCGGTGATCTTCGTAGTAGCAGGAGATCATCGTGGCCACTGTGTCATTGACCATCGCCACCACATCCATCTCGAAATCCTGGGGACAGGGACCATTGTGGGCTCATGGGGAGTCAGGCTGTGCCACAACAGGCGGGTTTGGGGTGGACGGTCCCCAAGGGTGAGGACCTGGGCATGTGTCATGCACATGTGTGCGCACACAC
Source organism: Struthidea cinerea (assembly GCA_013397865.1). Classification (NCBI taxonomy): domain Eukaryota; kingdom Metazoa; phylum Chordata; class Aves; order Passeriformes; family Corcoracidae; genus Struthidea; species Struthidea cinerea. The sequence continues at coordinate 94,135 of VZTI01000240.1, forward strand.
ATGGAACAGCCATGCCCAGAGACACACTTGGCTCCAGCAGCCCCATCAGGGGACAGCTATGCTCCAGTGGTCCCTTCCTGGGCACTGCTGCAGGCACAGCCAGGCTTCAGTGAGCCCATCGCAGGGACAGCCGGGGTGCTGGGGTCTCTGCACTGCGGCAGTGCCAGCACAGCCATCTGATCCTCTCACCCCTCGCCGTTTGATGGCGTCCCTCAGCAGCCCCACCACGTTGTTCCCTTCTGCGCCGGAGGCTTTGAAGCCCTTGGTCCAGTTCAGGAGAATGCCCTGGAGTGGGAGTCAGACCAAAATGGGGCTGTGGGTGTAGCTGAGACTTGGGACCCCTAAGCCCTCATGCTGCCCGGCCACCCCCTCACCTTGTCTATGTCCTCATGCCGCACGGGAAAGGAGAAGGTGAAGCCCAGGGGCAGCTTTTTGTGCTTCATCTGGTGCTTGTCCAGGAAATCGGAGATGCACTCGGAGATGTAGTCAAAGAGCTGGAAGACAGGAGGTCCAACCTTTGCCAAGGGATGTCCCCACCCTCCAACTGCCCTTGGATGAACATTGTCCCCACCATGGGTTCCCCAAGCCTGGCCACCCCCCGGCTTCTGCTAGCTGGAGGGATTGGGGTGTCCCGTCCAGTGTCCCCACTGAAACACACACTATGAAAGGGACTGGGACGGGATGGGATGCCCCGTGTGCTCCACTGACCATCTCAGCCGTCCCAGTCATGGCATCCTCTGGGATGGAATACATCTGGTGCTTCGTCTTCACCTTCCACTGCCCCTCCTCCCCCTCGCCCACCTTCACCAGCATCACACGGAAATTGGTGCCGCCCAGGTCCAGTGACAGGAAATCTCCCACCTCTGCAAAGCCAGGGAGAGGGGGAGAAGGTGATGGGCTCTAGGTAGGCTCAGCCTTCCACATGGAGCTTGACGGGGTCCGAGGAAGGGGTGAGACACAAAGGACTGGGAGTGACACCGTACCAGAGCCCTCGGGGGTGGAGCGGACATAGGTGGGCAGCATTTTGACAGAGGCTTCCTCATGTGTCTCCAGCTTAAGCCCTCGGTCCATCTCCTTCTGCATCCGGTACATCACCTTCTTCAGGTCCTCCTCCTTCAGCCGGAACTCTGACAGGATCTGCTCCACCTGCACACAACACAGCATCAGCCAGGGATGAGGGATATGGGATGCAAGGGGCCTGAACTGCAAGAAATAGCTAAATTTTCCTTCCCCCAGCCCTGGTTTTCCCCACTGGCACACAGACACCCTGAAATGCCTTATCCTATCTCTCTGCTGTTCTCCTCCAGCTGAACAGAGGCACCAGGGAATCCATAGGACCATCACAAGGCACCAAGTCCTCTTCTGGTGCTGCCTGCGGGATGCCACAGTCAGCGCTGGGGTCCCTGGGGACCGGGGTTGGCACTGGGGTTCTGCCATCCCTGTCACCCAGCTGAACTTTTGGGATGGTTGTGTAGAAGCTGGCACCATTCCAGCAGTGACCTGGGACATCCCATCCTGATGAATCCCAGGTTCATTCCCAGCGAGGAGCACTTCTGGCCATGCCATTGAGGAGTACAGCATCTGCCACCAAGGATATGGGATTCTTTCATGATGAAGATGCTGGTGTGTCTTCCTTGTTCCCCTGGGAGCATCCCTCTCCCTGTATCCTGCTGGGAATCGTGGGTACCATTTTTCACCCATCAAACGTGGGGCTAGTATGGGGCAGAGGCCAGGCAGGCAGGAACATTCTCAGGGGTTGCTGCCTTGCCTCGCTGCCAGGGAGAGCCGCAGGGCCCACTCCAGGGAAGCACCTGGCAAGCAGGATCCGTGTTTATCCTTTCCGTAGCAACCCCGGGCTTGGCGCAGCCTCCATTAGCCGGCAGGGCTGGGGCCAGGTGCCCCGGCTGTCAGATGGAGCTGGAGCCGGCCCTCCTTCGCCAGCTGCAGTCGGCAGCATTAGGGCTCATTAGTCACCGGCTCTGGGGAGGCTCCAGTGCTCTCGCTGGCACACAGATGTTTGCCTCGAGATTGCTGCTGTTTCCTGACAGGTTTTGGGGTAGGGGGCTCAGTAAAGTGTTTGGGGTGTGGTTTGGAGCATCCCAACATTGGGGGCACCCCTTGCCTCGGCTCAGTCCAGCTGCCATCCATCCTGGCACATCATCTGGCCCCCAGTGCCATCCCTCGGCCTCCAAACCCTCAAGTGGGGGCTCAGCCCAAATATCTCTGATGCCCTGCAGAGCTCCTGTGACCTCAGCCACCACCCACAGCTGGGTGGGATCCTGGCACCCCGGCATGATCCCAGCACCCTGGAACCTCCCCACTCCATCCAGGTCCTGAGTGCTGGGGGCCCTGGACCCCCAGGTGCTGGGAGACAAAACCCCAAGAGACATGGCTGCAGTAAGAACCCCTTGGAATGGAGCCGGGCACCCACAGCAGCACTGTGGTGAGGTTCACCCTGATCCAGAAGGTGTTTGGCCCTGGATGACTGGAAAAATCCTGCCAGGAAAAGCAAGGAGCTGGATTCGATCATCTCTCCTGGGTTGTTGGCTGAAGGTATTCAGTGCTAATCCATCCCATGGTGCCGCTTGGCATGGGAACACCAGATCTGCCACAGCTGGAGGGTCCCCGTCCCAAGGCTGGCACCCAGGAGTCCGAATTTTATTTCTCCAATGTTTTTTCCATCTCACCACCACATGTCCCTACTCATCTCTTCACTCGCCTTCAAAACAATGGGCTTGGCTCTTCCCTGGCAGGATTTGGCTCTTCCCACATGACATTATCTGGCTCTCAGCATCCCATGGAAATGGTGTGCTCCAATGCATCCCACAAAAGGAGCTGGGAACCACGTGGCTGCTGGCTGCAGGGGCCGGTGACTCCCATCTCTGCTGGTTCAGCACGTGCCGAGTCCCTTTCGTGTCCCCTCAGTGTCTCCTTGGTGTCCCAGTTGGTAGCAGGGAATGTCTCCACTGTCCTCACCCATGACCCCATGAGCTCAGTCCATCTGGGAGAGGATGCTTCCCACAAACAACTGGTTTTTGACTGGGGATGAGCCATGTGCCATCCTGCTGGGTGCCTCGGTGACAACGATGACAGCCAGCTGAAGGAGGTGACAGGCCCAGTCTCATCCCAGGGATGCAGCTGCGTGGCTGCAAGATGCCCAGGGTGATGTTTGGATGGTGGGAGCATCCCAGCCCAGCAGAACATCCCACAAATGCTCCCAGCTCCATCAAGAGCCCTCAGTGCTGTAGGACCCGTGCTGTGCTGGGGGATGACCTCAGGGATGGGGACCCCCCTGGGGCATGCTGGGCTGCCTGCAGGCTGCCCGGGAGCTGGTGTGCTCCCCACAAGCCATCCTCCTGGCTACCTCTGTTGGAACCTTGGGAGATGCTGGGAGCAACCGGCCACTCACTCCAGGGAAGGCTGGAACCCCAGTGAGTATCCGCACCTTTCCCCACACCCACTGGGCACCCCCTGGGCCCCCCGCCCCCCCAGCATTGCCCTGGCAGCGGCCTCACCTTCTCCTTCCTGCTGCTCTCCATCCTGGCTCGGTGATCCAGCATGGGGGCAGCTGGTGAGGTGGGGTGGGCTGCGGGCCAAGCCGTGCCCCCCTCAGCCCTTGTGCCCCCACCGTGGTGCCTGGCCTGGGGGAACCCCCTGCCCTGTCCTGGAGGGTGTCTGGCAGGCGTTGGGCTGATCCGTCCCTCGCTCCACACGCGGATGCTCCACTTTCGCTGCGTTATCTCATCTGATGCCCCAGTCCGGCACCCACTGAGGGGGTCCCAATAACCCCAGCCTCAAGCGGAGGGGCAGGGAGCAGGGCCCAGGGCCCTGGTGGGATCAGCCCTGTCGCCCCACATCCTTCGCTCCGGAGGGATTCCGCTCACGCTCTCCTGCTTGCTTCCTCGATGTGTCAATAAATTCCCGGGCTGGTGTTGGTGCGGGGGTCCCAGCCCGACACAGCAGGTTCTGGCAGCCCGTGGGGACCCCTTGGTGAGTTGGCGAGGCTCGGCCAGGACCCTCCCCGCAGGGGCCGCTGGCCCCGTCACGCGAAGCACCACGCCCCGGGTCACCCGTGTCCCCGTTGTCATACCAACGGCTCGATGGTGGTGGCAAGCACTCCACAGGCCGGCTTGGCAACCGGCATGCTCCCATGGAGACCGCGGACACAGCACGGCCTATAGACACCCATGGAGGGCCGAGGGCGACTGGGAAGTGCTCCGAGCCCCCAGGATGGGAAAGGATCCAGCAGTGCTGGGATTGACACCAGGCGTCGCAACAGATCGGGGATGGGTGCTGGATTTGAGGACGGAGATGTTGGCGACTCCCATCACCCCCAGAGCCGCGTCATCCACCCAGTGTTGCGGAAATAGGGGATTATGGGGGTCCAAATGGTATAAGGAGCACCCCTTGGTCATGGGCGGACCCCAAAACCTCCTGGTGTTGGTCTGTGGCAGCATCTCCTCAGACACAGAGCTGGGGAGGGTCCCCGGAAAGCCTGGATGGGTGTCGGGGTGACAGCCCCATGGGGGACTGAGTGGGCTCTGGGGAGGACAGAGGTTTTGTGGGTGGCAGAGCAGGGCCTAGGGGACACAGGGTCACCCCACAGTACCTCACCTGCCCCCTGCGCAGGGGGAACCTGGGGGAACAGGAGGGCTCTGGCGGCCCTGCCCCTGTGCTGGTGCCCACCCATAGAGGGGTCCTCACCCCTCTGAGGGGTCCAAAACCCTCGAGAGGTTCACCCACCCCTCGTCAGTACACCCCCGCCATGGAGGGGTCCCCACCCAGGGGCAGAACAGCCCCATGGAAGTGTCCCCACTCCCCAGGGCGTCCCCCAGCACCCGGGGGAGGCTGTTCCCCCCGTGGGGCCCCTCCTCAGAGAGGGTCACTACACCACAGGGAAAGGCCCCCCACACAGGGGAATCCCGCCCCACAGAGGGACCCCGCCCCACAGAGCGGTCCCGGCCCACCGCGGGAGGTGAACAGGCCCCGCCCCCGTTGTCGGGCGCGGCGCCCCCTGCTGCCCGCCCTGAGGAACGAGCTCCGCCCCACAACGCCAGCGCGGCGCTGATTGGTCGTCCGGCTGAGGACGGAGAGAGGGGAGGCGGGCGGTGATTGGTGAGAAGGCTTGAGGGCGGAGCGATCTCGGCGCATGCGCAGGGCGGGAGGAGTCCCGTGGCAGTGTCCGGGGCCGGGGTACTTCCGGCGCCGCGGTTCCAGTTCCGGGTCGCGCCCATCGCCCCGTCGGCAGCCGCCCGCGTTGAGCAGCGTCGGTACCGGGGCGGGGCACTGGGCTATACTGGGCTATACTGGGGGAGACTGGGCTGTACTGAGTCATTATGGGGCGAACTGGGCTGTACGGGGGAAGGCGGGGCTTGGCTAGCTAGGGGCCGACGGCTGGGTTGTAGTGGGTTATACTGAGGAGTGGCCGGGTTACCTTGGGTGGAGGAGCTGGGTTATACTGGGGTGGGGGCTAAGTTACACTGGGCCAGCTTGGTCAGGTGAGGGCAGGGGTTGGTTAGGCTGGGCTGGGGAGACTTGGGCTGGGGGTCGGGATGTGCTGTCAGGCAGGACTCCGGGGGTCGGGGGGGTTCTGGCTGACTGGGATAGCATTTAAAGGACGGAAGGAGGGTTTGGGGTCAACCCCAGACACAGGAGTGGCTTAGGGAGGTCCGGGGGTGTCCTGGCCCCTGCGTGGCCTCAGCCCCAACCCTTCTTTTCTCCCCAGGCCCACGGAGCCACCGCGATGAGGCTGTACAGCCTAAGTGTCCTTTACAAAGGTGACCCCAAAGTGCATTTGCTCAAAGCTGCCTACGATGTGTCTACCTTCAACTTCTTTCAGAGATCCAGGTGGGTGCCGGGCCGCTGGAACCTCTGGAGGGGGGCTGGCGAGGGGGAATTGCTCCTGTGTGCTGTAGGCTGACATGTGGCTCAGGCAGGACCTTGGGGAGGGGAAGCAGAAGCTCTTGGGAGGTTGTCTGCCCCACTGGGGCTGCAGTGGTAGCAGTGACAGGCTTTTCTTAAGGGATAATACCCCCAGAGCCACTCCCTGGGGAGCCATGACCTGCTGCAGCACTGGGAGTGATGGGTCAGCCTCAGGAATGGAGTGAAATTCCTGGAGCCCCAGCCAGCAGTAGGTCAGGTCTGACTCTACAAATCCTCCAGCGCAGCCAAGCAATGAAATCGGGGAACAGGAAATGTCCTGGGAGTGGGCTCAGCTCTTCCCCCTTGGGTGGGGCGAGAGGAGGTCCGTCTGTGCCAGGCTCACAGGACTCGCCTGGATCCTGGTGCCCATGGGTTGTTTGGACTCACTTGAAGCTTTTCCCAGACCACAAAACCCTGCTCAGGTTATTCCAATGGCTTCAGGTGAGCTGCTTGAGCCCCAGATGCCGGTCCAGGCTCCCGGTGTTCTGCTTCCCGCTCTGGGCACACAGGGACTGGGGGGCTCTCGGCAGCTCCCGAGAACCTCCTGAAGCTGTAAAACAAAGCAGGAGCATGCTGTGGAACAGGTCATTCCCAGCACCCGCTTCAGATGGCAAAGAAGTTAGGAAATTCCTCTGGGACCCAAATTTTCCATGCTAAGGTTTTATGGAGCCTCAGGCACATTTGGTTCTGTAATTCCAGGGGTAAAGGGGAAAGACTGAAGTAAGACTGTCTTAAAAAGCTCTTTCTTAGCCAAATGTGCGAGTGGGATGCGGAGCGGAGCCAGCATGTGACATCAGCTCCAATCCCAAAACACTCTGTAGCTTCAGCTCTTGTTTTCCCAAATCCTGGGAAAATTCCCTGTGTGTTTCTGCTGTGGGCTTCCCCCACAGTGGGCTGTGTCTCTGCCTAAAGAAGAGCCTGGGATTTCGGGAAGAACAGTGAGGTTTGGAGAGGATGCGTGTCAGTCGTGCAGCTGTTCCCGGGATCTGATGCTTGTCCCAAGCTGATTCACGGGTGGTGCTCGGAGGGTCTGCAAGAGCTTGGCCCAGGTGTGATGTTTAAGGTGTGTTTAGCTGAAGTTTGGGTTAAAATGCTGCACATTCATTTATTTGAGGCTGTGGAGTTCCCAGAGAGTTGGGTCAAAGGGTTGGATCTGGGATAAACAGGGCTGTGGCTCCTGGGAGCTGTGGAACCTGCTAGGCAGGAGCACAGGGCTGGGTTGTGCCAGTGCCTCATGTCTGCTGAACATCTGCCAGGGAATTTGGCAGGGTCAGGAAGGCAGAGTGAAGTCTTGAATGGGCAGTTCCTTCAGGAATACTGGGAAATAAAAGCAGTATTCCCAGTGGAAGAGGTGTCCTTGAAGAAGATACATGCTGGGATCTAACTTGACACATGGTTGTGATGCATCATTCAAACTTAAGGCATCATTCGGACTCAATGATCTTAAATGTCTTTTCCTACCTAAATATGAAAACCTGGGGTCATGGTGGGGGCCGTGGCTGGCAGCAGATCCCTAGACTAGGAGGAAGGTGTCCGTGCTCCCTCTCTGACGAAGCAGAGATGTTCAGCATGTTCAGGAATCCTTGGGCTGGACTTTCCTCTGTAGTGCCTGAAACCCCGACAGTCCGGAGTTTCCGTGGAACTGGTGTCCGGGCTGGGAGGATTGCAGACCCCTCTAAGGGATGTGTAAACTGTGAGAGGCAACTTCCCCTCTGGAATTGCTTCCAGCGGTGGGAGGCAGTCAGAAGACCATGGTCTTTGCCACTCCAGTGTCTGTGTCCGGTGACATTTCCTTGGCACCAAGTCACCTCCCAAGCAGGAGCTGTCCCATTCCTTGGTGTTTGCAAACTTTGTAACCTGATCCCTGACAAATTTCCCTTCCTGGGATTTTCCAGCTGAATTGGGAAATGTGTTGCCTCACATTGGCTAATCCCAGCATGACCAGGATGTGGTGTTTTGGAAACAGGTTTATTTTACTCTTGCTCATTATTTTTGGCCTCTTTTCCTTTGCTGTGGGGTGAGAAGGGATCACTGAGGAGCCTGCTGGACAGGCCTGAGCCTGGGCTCAGGAATGTTTTCCAAACTTAGAGCAAGTCTGGTTTAAGGATATTCTTTAACTTTGACTCACAGGGGTGGCTGGGTGCCTGGGGGGTCAAGCATCCCCCTGGGATGGGGAGGGCATCCCTGTCCTGGGCTCATCCCCAGCGTGGGCAGGGGAGTTCTGCCCCTGTGACCCACTCAGGTAAGACCCCACCTACAGAGCTGCCTCAAGCTCTGGGACCTGACATCAGAGGGATGTGGAGCTGCTGGAACAAGTCCAGAGGAGGCCACAGAGCTGCTCTGAGGGCTGGAGCCCTCCTGCTCTGGGGCCAGGCTGGGAGAGCTGGGGGTGTTTGCCTGGAGAAGAGAAGGACCTGGGGACCCCTTAGGGTCCCTTCCAGTGCCTAGTGGGGCTCCAAGAGAGCTGGAGAGGGACTTGGTTCACAGGCACGGAGTGGCAGGCTGGATTGATGGGCAAAGGCCAACACTGTGAGGAGTCAACAAGGCCAAGTGCTGGGTCCTGGTCTTGGGCCACAACAGCCCCAGGCAGCACTCCAGGCTGGAGCAGAGTGGCTGGAGAATTGGAAAAGAACCTGGGCCTCCTGGTCAGCAGTGACTGGGCATGAGCCCAGGTGTGCAAGAAGGCCAATGGCACCTGGCCTGTGCCAGCCATGGTGTGGCCACAGGCCCGGGACAGTGACCATCCCCTGTGCTGACCCTGCTGAGGCCCCTTGAGGGCTGTGTCCAGTTCTGGTCCCCTCAAGGCAAGAAGGACAGGGAGGGATTGTCCTGCTCTGCTCTGCACTGGGGTGGCCTCACCTCAAGCCCTGGGGCAGTTTTGGGCATGACAATATAAAAAAGATGTTAAGCCATTGGAGAGCGTCCAAAGGAGGCCACAAGGATGGGGAAGGGTCTGGAGGGGCCATGTGAGGAGCATCTGAGGGCATTTGATGTGTTCAGCTGGAGGAGACTGAGGGGAGACCTCGCTGTGCTCTTCAACATCCTCCCGAGGGGCAGTGGAGAAGCAGCTCCGATCTCTGTGACCACTGACGGGACCTGAGGGAATGGTGCGAGCTGTGTCAGGGCAGGGTTATGTTGGATATCAGGAAAAGGTTTTTCCCTCAAAGGGTGTTTGGGCACTGAGCAGGCTCCCCAGGGCAGTGGTCACAGCACGAAGCCTAAGTTCAAGAATCGTTTGGACAACGCTCTCAGGGACGGGGCGGGATGCTTGGGGTGTTCTGTGCAGAGCCAGGGGTTGGACTCAGTGATCCTGATGGGTCCCTTCCAATTCAGCATATTTTATGATTCTGTGATTCTAGTGGAAGGTGTCAGCAGGGGGTGGAACTGGATGGTCTTTAAGGTCTTTCCAGCCCAAACCATTCCATGATTCCATGATGCAGCTGGTCACCAGGTGTTGGCCGGGCAGAGCCAGCTTCAGTGGCATTTTTGCTTTCTGCTAAATCCCCAAAAGAGCAGGTTCAGCCCAAGGGCACAAGTCTGTCACTGCAATTGGAGGGATCTGGGTGCTCCCCTGGGTCTGGGTGGTGGCTGGAGGTGTTTGTTTGGGGGTTGCCACTCTGCAGAGGTACAGGGTCCAGCCTCTCCCCCAAGGAAAACCCAGTGCTCAGCTACAGCCCCACAGCCCAGACTCAGGGACTGTGGGGGAAGGGTTTGTTACCCCCGCACACCGGGGTGCTGTGGGACAGCTGGTTCCCCAGCACTGTCCCAGGCCTGGCGCCGTGTCCCCGCAGTGTGCAGGAGTTCATGACGTTCACGAGCCAGCTGATCGCGGAGCGCTCGGCGCTGGGCAGCAGGGCCTCGGTCAAGGAGCAAGGTGAGAGCGGCCCGCGCATCCGCTTCCCTGCGGCCCCATTCCTGGGGAAAGTCACACCAAACCCAGTGCCCGGGTGAGCGGCACTGATGGCGTGAGGGGCTGAGGGTGTGAGCCCAGCCCAGTGCAGCAGAGGTTCTGGAGGGAGCAGGGACTGTCTGCACTCTTCCTGTCCCCCTTGGGACCCCTGGAGCTGTTGGGTTGCAGCCCCCCCCAACTTCCCCGACCCCCCCCATCATGGAGTGGCTGTGCTGGCTTTGCCATGCAAGTCCAGGCTCTGTATCCCAAATTCTCACCTCATTCCAGCCTCCCTGTCCTGCTTCACATGTCCCCCAGGCCCCAGGACATGTGGGGCACAGCCTGGATTGGCTGCTGGAGCCTCTTTAATGACACCCCAGCCTTGTTATTAATTAAAATTAGTTAAAAACAGGCTGAGCTCTTCCCCCACTGGTTTTTATCTACCTCTGGCTACCATGCCATGTCGGTTTCATGTCCCACACTGTGTGGTGTGGCTGTGGTCCCCTGCCACAGCACAATTTGGGGCTTTTAATTTTAAGCCCTTCCTGCTTTCCTAATGAAGTAACGAAAAATGCAGGTGCTGATGACACCTTCCAGAGTGGTTTGGGGGAGGGGGGAAACTGTGGGGGCTGGGTGGAAGGTGGTGGGTGTTGGGGAAGGCTCGGCACCTTTGCTGCCTCTCTGACAGGAATTTCCTTCCCAGAGTACCTGTGCCACGTGTATGTGCGGAACGACGGGCTGGCCGGAGTGGTTATCGCGGACAATGAGTATCCACAGCGGGTTTGTTTCACCTTGCTGGACAAGGTGAGGGCACGTGCTGGGAGCTGCTCCACGGGGCTCCTCCAGTCTCCCCGCCCTGGCACAAGCAGGGCTTTGTGGACAGTCAGGGCCAGCCACCTCGGCCTGGGCATTGCTCTGGTCCTCGTGTGCCAGGACTGTTCGTTCGTGTCTGCCCTCAGCTCATTCAGAAGGGGTGGAGGAGGAGGGGAGCGGGAGGGTCACCAAGGTGGTCAGAGGTCAGGAGTACCTCTCATGGAATGGTGGAGTTGTTTTGGTTGGACAAGCCCTCCAAGACCATCAAGTCCAACCATTTCTCCAACATGGCCAAGGCTACCACTAAACCATGTCCCCAGGTGCCACGTCCACGTGTTTTTTTGGATGCTTCCAGGGATGGGGACTCCACCACTGCCCTGGGCAGCCTGTGTCAGGGCTGGACAATGCTTTCCATGCCTCTCCAGCCTGGAGAAGAGAAGGCTCCAGGGAGACCCCAGACCCCCTTCCAGTACCTAAAGGGGCTCCAAGAGAGCTGGAGAGGAAATTTGGACAAGGGCCTGGAGGGACAGGACAAGGGGCAGTGGCTTCCCACTGCCAGAGGGCGGCGTGAGATGGGATATTGGGAAGAAGGCCTTCCTTGTAGGGTGGTAGGGACTAACACAGGTTTCCCAAAGAAGCTGTGGCTGCCCCATCCCTGGAAGTGTCCAAGGCCAGGCTGGACAGGGCTTGGAGCAACCTGGTCTAGTGGAAAGTGTCCCTGCCTATGGCAGGGGTGTCGATGAGCTGTAAGGTCCTTTCCCAAAAATCTCCAGGTCTCCTATTTTGATGAGCAAAACCCCTCCAGCCACTGTGGCCCCACAGCTGCGGCTCCTGGGTGGTAACTACTGCTTCCTCACCTGGCAGGTGCTGGATGAGTTCTCCAGGCAAGTCAGCAAGATGGACTGGCCCTCAGGGTCACCTGCCACCATCAGCTACTCTGCCTTGGATGGATACCTCAGCAAATACCAGGTACAGACCCCTGGGACCCTGCAGGGTACCAGGACAGAGGATCCCTGTGCTCCCTGCAGCCCTGAAAATGGCAGGGGAGGTGGGCAACACTCTGGCACATGCTGGTACCCCGGTGCTCTGGGGCTGTGTCCAGGGGACCCTGGTGTCCCTGTGGTGGTGCCAGCCCCATGTTGTTTCTCCCCAGAACCCCCGTGATGCCGACCCAATGACCCGAGTGCAGGCAGAGCTGGACGAGACCAAAATCATCCTGGTGAGGCTGCAGGGCCACAGACGGACGCTCCTGCCTGCACAAGCCGGTGGTCCCTGGGGGTCACAGTGTGGGGCAGGGGTAGAGTCGCCCCCGGAGACCTCCCTGGTGTGGGAGCTTCCTTTTCCCTTCTCTTTTTTCCCTTCCCTCCTTTTTTCTCCTTGAGCATTTCCCAGCTGGCCAGACACAAGCACCAGGGCTCTGACCCCTCCTCCAAATGCTGGTCTCCTCTCTGCCTGGTGACCCTGTGGGAGCTCTGCTGCTCCTGCCCCTGGCCCAGTTCCCATCTCCCTTGGGGCTGCAGAGCTGGGGGGGCTGTAGGAGGGTGGGATGGGGGATGGTGGCACCTCCATCTCCTGCCGCAGGGTGTGGGGGGCTGGTGCTGGGGCTCAGCACACGTTTCTCTGGCAGCACAACACCATGGAATCGCTGCTGGAGCGTGGGGAGAAGCTGGACGACCTGGTCTCCAAATCAGAGGTGCTGGGAGCACAATCCAAAGCCTTCTACAAAACGGTGGGTGTGGAGGTTCACCCCCTCCCTGAGGGAGCCAGGGATGGGTGGAGTGTCATCCTTGGGGGGTCACTCCCAATGGATAAATGCTGGGGCACAGCTCTGGGTGCCAGGCAGGGATCACCCCTGTTGCCACAGGCTTTGGGCCTGGAAAGAGCCCTAGTTCCAGCTGCAGAGCCCCCCAGCCCCTCACTGGGGGTGTCCTGCACCCTGCAGTGGGTGGGGGGTGATGCCCATCCCAGTTCCTGGCACCAGCTCTGGCCAAAAGGAAAGGAGCCTCCGTGTCATCAGCCTTTGTGCTGTGCTGGCCTCCTCCGGCAGGAGAGGGGCTGTGTGGGACCTCGGGTGGGTGGCCCTGGGACCCCCAAACCCTTGGGGAGCTTTACAGATGGTTTTCCTTCTCTTCTTAGGCCCGAAAGCAAAATTCCTGCTGTGAAATCATGTGACATGGAGCCCAGGGTCTCCACCTCTGGACCACCAGCCCTCCACCCCCCTCCACAGCCACCCCAGGGGTGTTCCTGGGGCTGGGCCGGGGGTCCTCAGCCCCCTGGGCTGATGTGACTGTTGTCCACCTTGAGGGGACACCGAGGCTGGCACCGGGCCAGGACCCATGGGGGGAGGTCCACACTGAAGACCCCCCCACCCTCGCTGTTCCTGGGACAGCTTGGACCAGGGGGTGCCCGGCCACGCACTCCCCTGCCTTCACACCCCCCAGAAGCCTGGAGGGGCCCCCCACTGCTGTCCGGGGGGCTGAGGGGGCAGGTGGAGTCCCCTCCTGCCATCCCAGGGGCTGGGGGGCTTTTATGTATTTGTGTCCTAAGGGTGAGCTGGGGGGGTGGGAGAAGGGGGGAAGGGAAAAAGGTTTCTTGGGTGGGGGGTGCTCACTGCCTCCCTGGGCAGCTTCTCCCCACACCCGGAGCTGTGTCCTGGTGCTGGAGGAGGGGGGAGTTCACCAGCCTGCCCTGCACCTCAGAGCCCCTTCCCTGCTCCCACCAGCCGGGGTGGGGGGGGCTCAGCACCTGCCAGGGCCCAGCGGCCCTCACTGCCTCCTCTTCCTCCTCCTCGGGAAGGGAAAAGTTGGGCTTGGGCTGTACCTTGCGGTGCTGCGGTTGTTTCCACACCCTGGCTGCACTGGCCAGGGGGATAAAGTCGTATTTGGCAGTTGTAGCTCTGTTTCCTCTCTGCGCCATCCCGGGGTGGGGTTTGAGAGGGACATGCCTTGGGCACCCCAGCAGGGATGGATGCACTTGGCCTTCTCTCTCCACCTTTAATGATCACTGGTTTTTCCTCATAATTTATTTGCAGTTTTCCCGAGACAAAAACGAAATCAGAGTCATCTTTTACACTTACAAGGCTCAGAAAGAAAAGACAAAGGGTTTTTTGGGGGGAGGGGCATGGGGGGGATATGCTGGGGAGGGGGAGACAGAAAAAGAATGAGAGAAAAGGGGAGGAAAGAGAAAAATTTGGCAACGATCCACCAGCATTCATGGGACAGGAACAGCTCAGCTCCTCGACATACAGCGTTAGTGCCCGAGGGTTGGTCCCGCGCAAAGGGCATGCAGAGAAATCATCAGAATAATTAAAAAATAATTAATNATGGGGGGGGTGGGGGTGATGGGGGCCCCCCGAGCGCTGGCCGTGGGAGGGGGGGTGCAGGATGTGCTGCCGGTGCCCCTGTGCTGGGGGGAGGTGCCGGCGGAGCAGCCTGTGCCCCCTAAGAGACCCATTCTCTTAGTCTAAAGTGCTTTCGATG
>VZTI01000243.1:0-49388 GCA_013397865.1 Struthidea cinerea
AATTAAGATCAAGAATAATGACTTTTTTGTTAATTAGCCACCAGAAAACAGGCTCCAAAGCTACAAAGTCCATAGGCAGTAAGTACCATGCTTTGCTGTGGACTCATTGGTGTTCCTGCAGAAAATACACAATGCAGCAAGAGGAACCTCCACGAGGTCAATACTGCTGGTCCCCTTTGGCTTTACAGTTTATACCACGTTCCTGGAGAGCTGGGGATGACCAGTGGAGAAACTCGTTCCTGTCCATATCTTTTGATTAAACTTCTGCTATTTTCCCTTATTTTCAAATTTTAACCTGGGGCTCTTCCTGTCACAAAATTTCTGAAATATATTGGCTGATACTGGCAGAATACAAATTATTTTAAAAACAACACATGCATTGACAATCATATTGTCTTTTTAATGTATTATAACAGTATAATGATATTTCCTTTCCCAGCATTTTCTCTTCCACTGTAAGCAACCGCTCTACACTTCAATAATATCAGCTGCTATAAGACAAATAAAAAATTGATGCTTGCAAATGGTATTAGAACTCAGTATTTGCAGAGCTGACGTATAACATGTTAAATAGAGTTTTCATTGCTCTGCTTGGATGATTTCTGTTTAACCTTTTTATTCTCTCCTCAGAAATTCAGAAGGAGAGTGATGGAGCAAACTTGTAGCAGAGCTGAAGAAAGAAAGGTGTACATTTAAAGTATTTCAACTCTAACCCAGTGATTACAGTACAAACCTAGCATTTTATTTGTCAAAACATAACACAGGACAATATGAACCTGAAACTAAATAAGAGGAGATTCGATACAACTGGAAGCATAGCCCACAAGTTTTGCAGCATAATGATCTCTCTGATATCTTTGTCTTTCTTGTAAAGTCACATTAAAACATAGGTTGCATAGACACAAACAGATACTCCTCTACCAGAGACACTTGGCTTTTTTTTTGTATCACTGAGTTTAGCATTTGTCACTAGTCACATCTCTAAAAAAGCATCCCTATATGAATCCTTTTCAAGAAATCCTTCTACAACATGTTGTTCCTGGCCTGTACCATGTCAGAGACGCAATATAATCTTTTCCAAATTATTTGCATGAAAGCTTCACACTCTATCAATTAAAGCAGGAAATGGGATGTTTAAGAAAAAGCCCACATTCTGATTTTCCATAAAACCTCTGCTATTAATACACCCAGATTCACTCCATGCTGTGTTTATGATTAGAATCCTTTGCGGAAACATTGGCTGGTTAATAATCATCTACATCTGCCACAATATCCCATTTATGCTTCAGCCTACATCCTTCCATTGTTTTATTAGCTACCTTCAATAAAGGATTGTCAGAATTATTTCCTCTTTGTTTGCAGGAATAATCTGAGGATGAAAGAGGAGAAATTAAAACCAGAAAGGTGACACTGACTTGCAGTACAACTGGGATGGCAAATAAAGATTTTTTAAAGGTCTTGTGCATTGTTCAACCACTAAAACAGCGTGTTTATTAACTAGAATTTACAGCCTAGACCACCCCCTGAGTTTTTAAGGGTCTGACCTGACCAGTCCCAGGTCGTTTGCCCTTTCTCAGGGTTCATCCCAGGAGCAAAGTCCTGAGACCCTGGTGGCAGAGGGCACAGCTGTGTCACCCCGAGACCAAGCAGCAGTGCTGGCTGCATCCCCAGCGGCTGGCAGGGACCCGAGGCAGCAGGTCTCTGCTGGGCCCTAATCAAACCTCTGTCCTGGGGCTACTTCTGTATAATCCATGATACAGCTACTGAGCCTGCCACAGGCACGGGGACCAAAAACCTCTGCAGACGTTTGCAGGTAAATGTAGAGCTTGGTTCATGACCTGTGTCACAAAAAACACTGTTCTGCTGCTGAATTCTTAAGTTTAAAAAAAAAAAAACCAACAAAAATAAAATAAAATAAAATAAAAAAGCTAGAGATCTCTGTTTTTGCACAGATTGAAATGAATTGGTGGGATAAAAATGCAGTCTCATACTTTGACATGAAAAAGGGGTGAGAAACGGACAGTGTACATTTTACAGGCAACAGAGAACTAGGATCACATTTATAGCCTGGACAGTTTCCAAACTGATTTGCCCCAGTGCAATTCTTGTTTGGACATTTCAAAAGTCACACACTACCAATTTCTTACCAGAGGTAATGTCCTCCCCTGATCGCCCTGGGCCTGGGGGCTGCCCTGGCGGGCTGAGGAAAGCCCAGAAAGACTGAAGGGGAGCATGAAGGCACAAGGCTAGACAGCCTTCAGCTGAAGACCTGCCACAACCTTTGCAAGGACAAAATCCCCTCATGCCTACCTTGCAGGGACCCCTGCTCCCCACCTTGGGGAGGTGTTGGTTCTTGTCTTGCTGATGCCCAGGGGAGCAAAGAAGCTGGGGTGCTCTGCTCTAAGGCAGACTGGGCTGACAGGTAATGTTACCCACCACAACATACTCCAAGAGAACAATTAGTGCTATTGAGAGTTAACGAGCAGCAATGATAACAGAGGTAAAGTTGCCAGTTGGATGCCTTCCTTTAAGCAGCCAGATTGCAGAGTTAACCAGAGGCAAAACACATTCCCAGCTGCCAGGTGAGAAGCAGAGGAAAAATGTTTTTTGAATACATACAACAGGCATGTAAGGGTGATCCACAGTCTTCTGGAAACTTGTCACTGAAATTACTCAACTGATCTGGCTAGCTTTTGATGGTGCCTGCTGCATATTAAGGCATTTGATGCACCCAAAAGCACTAAAAGGAAAGAAAACCGTATCAATGTGCCAAGTATTAATCTGAGCCTTCATGTCAGAGCAAGATACACACTGGCTCCATTCAAATTGCCTCATGATTTGTTTTGCCATTGGAAAAGGCAAGCTCTACTTCAGTTAAATTTGCCTGAGTCTTTTAACTAATCAAGTCTTACACATGAACATTTGACTAAGAAGAAAGCATGACAACAAAACAGCATGGTGCAGACCACGAGAAGTATCTGTGAAGTACAAATAATATATGAAAGAAAACAGCATATTCTGTGCTGGGGTGGAATTGCCATTTTCCCCAGTTGGTGTGGGACACAGCCCACCCCGTCAAGCCTTGTGCTGAGCAGTGAAGGTGGTGGCATTGCCTAATCAAAGGCTACAAAGAACAGATTGAATTTTCCCCCCTAAGTAGAGCTAGAGGAACACACTGCCTGAAACTGACTTTTGAGTAGGTCCACAGAAAGGGCAACAGCACCTTGCCCCTTGCCTGCAAAAAAAAGCAATCACTAAAACAAACACCTTTGCCCATATACTTAAGAAAGAGAGGAAGAACCGAGGAGGAGAGAGAGGAGATGAAGTAGGAGAAAAGAGACTGTGGGTGTGACCTGGAATCAGCAGTGAAGGACACACAGAGTCAGCTGTACCTCAGGACCTTGGTGGCACCAAGCCCTGTGACTGGCACAGCACTCACCTGCTGCTCCCATGGGACCACATGGCTGTGCTCCTGCTATATGTTCACTTCTGGCAACAGGAGTCCATGTTCACTTCTGGCAGCATCACAAGCTATGCCACTAAGAATAAAACTACTTTTTGTTCATCCCTTAATTATGCGTCCAACAATGTTCAAGTCCAATTTTCATCAAAGCTTATATGTCTCTAAAACAAAGATGTTTCATGCTGTTCCCCACCCTTCCTCCTCTCTGTTCCTCTGCAGGCTGATTGAGCAGCCCCACAGCAGGAAGACCATGGTCCCCAGTGATCAAGAGTCAGACCAATTTGAGGAACAGGCAGCAACCTCCAAGCCAAGGATGGTCACCAGCTGTACACTGGGTACAGCCACAGCCACTTTTGCACTATTACCTGAACCCAAGAGCTGGCTTTTGGAAAGGAAAGCAGAAGCTATTGGTGCACTACAGACCTCCCCAGGCTGGGCCTAGAAGCAACACGGCCACCGTAGCAGATATCCAACCCCTGACTGCAGCAAAATGCAAGCGAGAAGCCTGCCAGAACACTCTGAGACCAGGATTGCTCCTCTACACCTTTTTACCCCTCCAGCACTTCTGCACCATGGGGGTGGCCCAGCAGCCCACCCAGGCTTCTGTCCAAGCTGCACAAAAACATCCTGGGAACTGCACTATAAGCCAGAGAGTCTGTGACAAACAAGAGCTGAAGACTCACTACCCCACCAACCAAATACTGTACCTCTGAGCACCACAACTACATCAGTTAATCCTGCTCTAGGATCTTTTGAGGTAAGGAGAAAGACAGACACATCCTGCAACAGTTAAAGCTATCACTTTGATCAGTATTTCACATAAGTAAACTATAAAGCCACATCATCTATTCAGACTCATGATGTCCTTCTCAGTTTCCAAACAATTCAGAAGAAACATCCAGTTCCTGCATGCCTGCTCAAATATGCAGCCGCAGCAGGCAGCAGAGGCTGCCTTGCACACAGCCACTTCTGGGCAGGCAAATGAGAAAATATCAGCGTCCTACAACAACCACCCACATTCTGGGTTTAGATTAATTTCACTTTACAGGAGTTATATTTGAGAAACCATAGTTACAAAAGTGGAAAACACAAATGAAATAATAATGACTTGCTAAAAATCCTGCCTCTGAGGGAAGCAGCTCCTGCCTTCATATACCAGATTCAATACCACTGTTTTGCATCTTTGGTTACATTAACCTTCTCCAACATCAGATTGAAAAGAATATTACTCAATCTGTCTGGGAGGGGTTGTTAAGAGGGTTTGACTAACAAGCAGGTCTGACAAGTCCAGCCAGATAACTGGACAAGACCATCTCTTGTAAATACAACAGGTAAGCCCTTCTCTGTGATAGCATTAGTTCAATAGACATAACATATTCTGCAAATAAAATATAACACATAAGTCACACTGTGTTCACATTCATACAGTAATTCATCTTAAATATCTCTAACTACCATAGTTCATGCAGTCTATCAGGAGGCATCTCAGCAGAAGTGTGATTCACAACTTCACAGGAATGCTGGGGGAAGGTTTTTGCTATCACTGTGAATGTTGATAATTGTATTGCTACTGAGAATAACTTGGAGGAAGGCAGTGCACAGTAATACTAGATGAGTTTTCTGCATCTAAAAAAGGGAGAGATTTCCTCTTCTGAGTCCACCACAAATGTATGAACCTTCTGGATCAGTTCTAATGATCAGGTTCTTGACACTATGTGCAGACCTATGTTTGCTGCTATCATATCAACAAGCTGCTGTGGTCTATAAAAACAACCCATTGGAAGATTACCCTGGTAATTTTCCAACTTCTTAAAGAAAAAAAAAAATCTCTGTTAACCAAAAGCTTTGATTAAACTCTACTGGTTAAGCCCTGTAACAAGTACAGAGTGATGGATCACAAAGCAAAAACATCATAAGAAAATTAAAGCTTAAAAACATCCCCAAACCCACTACATCTTTGCACCATTTCTGTGCTGTCCCTGTGTCACACAAATGCTTTGCAGCCCTTCACACACCAGAACAATGACTCCCGAAGTGACGGAAATGGCATTATCCAAGAATTTCAGCAGCATTAGTAGTGCAGTGTTTCCTGAAACCGCTACAAGCCATAAACAACCATGGAGAAGTCAGCCTGAGATGCCATTTTGACTCCATCTGTGCAGCAACTAAATGGTGCACAAGAGCCAGTATTCACTCCTACTCAGAGACAGCAGTTCTGCCACACAACCCAAACCTTCCCAAAGCACTGTCCGGACACCCACTGGATGGCTCTCCTGCACTGGGCACCTCCAGTGACAGGCAGGGAGAGGGTGGGATTCATATTCTTTGATCAGAGCTAACTTGGTAAATTAACCAGTACTCCAAGTTCCTGCTGCAGTTAGTGGAATGACACAGGCATTTCAGAGACTAATTTATCTCCTTTTCAGTAAGTGTCAGAGATAGCAGGGTGCTCATATGAACTGTTCTCTTCTTGCAGCCAGAATCTGTGCATGCCTCCTCTCTTGCCATGAAAATATGAGATGCAATCTATTCTGCGTGATTATTTCAGGTTTGTTTTGTTTTGTTGGCTTTTTTAAATCCAAATAACATACTCATTGACATTTTCAACTGCTACTTTTCCTGAAAATAAGCCTTTCCTCTCTAGTGACAAGCTGCACATCTTGCAGTAATTGAAAAAAGGACAGCACCAGATAAGTGCATCCTGTCTGCCTTGAAATAAGTCTGCTACTTCCTTTTCCAAGAAGATAAGAAACATCTGTATACAGGCATTACTACACAAAAGCTACCTCTTTGTAAGGAAAAGCCTAATTGAAAATTCAAATAATGTCTACATCTCATGGACATAACCTGGTGTAGCAATTCAGGTAGGTATGTTACAACCTGAGCAATGAGGGGGTGCCATCGAGCTGTCCAAATTACAAACAAGAGCTGTCTCTCATTCAGAGACACAAATCTCACAGTTACCTTTTTTTCACCAAGTAATTATAAAACATAAACTACACCATATATTGATTCCTTTCCTATGCTTCCTGCATTCTTTTTCTAGCTATTCTTTTCCATCACCTCTCCTCTTCCTATCTTCCATTATTCTCACATCAACATCACAAATTTTATCTGCTATACAACTGTTCTTCACCCCCATTCTCCTTCCTGCAGATGTGTCTCTTCTCTAACACAAAGCTGCTTCCTCTGGTTCATGCAAGCCACCCCACCTGACTCCCCAGCTCCCTGTTCCTGCTCTGACTGCAGCCCAATAATGAGTCCCTGAAACCCATCCAGTTATCCATGTGAGGCAGGTCAGGTCATGCCGCACTTGGTTCACCTGCAGTAGCTTTCTGCTGCAGGCACTGTTTTGAAGCTAGATGCTCAGGAACATGAGCTGCAAGTGGGATTAGATCCTGTCAAAGGGGAGGTGCTCTGTCACACATCCTCAGCCATCACCTGCCTAGCTCTGCCCGCTCCCTTCTCCCACTGCATCACTCTCACAGTTCGTGTGACATGCCTTAGGAGACGAGTAATGTTGTCTGCTGCAGCTGCTTGCTACCAATCTCTCCGGCAAGGAGAGCTGAGGATGTCCTGGGTCTGTGCCTGCAAGACAGACGGATGGCCATGCTTCCATCCTGCAGGTTTATGTGGGCTTTCTTCCACTCACATCCTTGGACTTCCAAGTTGCTCTGCCCACCCTGACTAGCAGAGCATCCACTTCTGTTACGTTTCTTTATTCCACCTGTGCCACGGCATCAAAACTAGCTTGGAGCAGTCTTTGAACAGCTAGGTTTTCTTCCACTGTAACAGTTTGTTACAGAAAACAAAACGCAGCAGTGAATATAAACCAGTTATTACGGAGTTATTCACTGATGCGCTGAAATCAGACCATCAATCAGTATCAGTTTTCCCCCACAACAAAGTTACTTGTAGCTAGCTGCCTCCCTGCTACAGAAAGTTTCCTAGGCTAAATGCACTGATGACACCCAAGTCGACGGGAGTTTGTCACCCTGAAAATAGAGAGCACAAGTACAAACATGTCCTAACCACCAGCTGAGAGGAGCAGAAGAACTCTGCAGGTGATGCAAACCATCATGCATCATACAGGAGAACAGAGCAAGGTGCTGCCTGCCTGGCCCTGCCTGCACTCCTTGCACCAGACCCTTCCGCAACCACTTCAAAGATTTGAACTTGGGAGAAGGCCACAGCCAAGTCCTTTTCTAAGGACGTTAAGAGTAGTTCACTCAGAAGACAACTCTTCATGTGTTTGGGCACCCCACCTTCCAAAGAGGGTTATCTTCCCACCAGCCCAACCCATCCAACAGGTGCTCCCGCAAATGCCAGCGCCACAGGGGCAAACCTGGGAGGGAACCCCTTTCCTGCAGATGCTCCAATGGCTCCTGGCTGCTATCTGGTGACCCAGGCAGTCCCTGGCACCGGCTGCAGCTCCAGCAGGAACCCCACCCGGGACCACTGCTCCTCCCTGACACACCCGATACTGCACAGCCTGTCTCCAAATGCTCCATTATCTTAACCAAAAAACGTCTGAATGCATTTTCATGTGGAAACTCTGCAGCAGTACAACGTCCAAAAGCCACACTCTCCTCCTCAGAAGTGCAGGGCGGGAGATTTGATTTGTAGAAGTCAGGTACAGAAATGTAAGCCCCATCATCCAATTAAGCAGGTAACGTATTACAACTTTTTGTAACTTCATTCATTTACCATCTTCCTTTCTTTAGCCAGCAACGTCCCCACTGTGTATTTACACATTAAGTTGCTGATTTTAGGTGATAAGCTCCTCTGAGCATGTGATACATTCTTGATCTTTACCAGAAAAACAACAGCTCCATCCTCTATTTTTCATATTAGTGCAACTGTGAAGCAAAACAAAGTCCACATTTTTCTATTTGGCTGGAAAGCATGCCTTACAAATAGTCACAGATTAAAACATAATGATGACAGCAGGTATGGAAAAAAATAATGAGCTTTGAGAGTGGCTCAAACAGTTTCCTTAAATAAGAAGCATTTAATTTACATTTCTTCTCCATGTGCAAATAATTACTTTCATGGTTTTAGTTTTATTTTTTCCTTTTAGTGTCTTTTTTTTTCAGGTACACATGAGGAAAGTTGGAATGACACTACAACTAAAAAGATATAGCCACTAAACAGTATGAGTCAGCAATTTTTAAACAAAAATAAAATAATCTTTCATTTGTTAAAATGTTCAAATACAATCATTCTTTGATCAATATTTTTGGAACTTTTACAGAACTACTTTGTTCAGTTATTTAAAAAGAAGACAGACAATTTGAAGAAACAAAAAAGGAAGGACAAACCTCTTTGGAAAAAGAGAACAAAAGTAAAATGAAGAATATTCTTTCAGTATATAAAAGGCTTGTATAAAGAGATTTTGGACCAGCTCTCGGCCAGCCTCATCAAGAAGACATAAGAAATAAATCAGCTTGATTTTCAGTGAGGAAACTTTCGTAAAGATGTCAAGGAAAGCTTTCTAAGTATAAGGACAGCTAAGGCCAAGCTACTTCAGGAAGGTTACACATACAGACAAATTAGCAAAAAACAGCAATGTGGGAGGAAAACGACCTTATTATCCCTTACAATGGTGCTAAAAGCCTCCAGTAACTGACTGTGCCAAAATGAAACAAAAAATGATTGTTGCAAGTGTCAGCAGGTTAGATTAATTTTTCCATGAAATAGGCAAAAGCAATATTTTTCATATAAAGAATGCACAGTTTAAAACTAATGGCTTTGAAACTTTTTAATACTGCATTTGCTTTAAAATAGCCTTCTCAGATTTAGACTACATTTTGGGAAAATTCACAGTATAAATTTTCCACACACTCCTTGCAGAAGTGTTTGGAATGAACATCCGCTAGCTGACAGTACAGTTGTGCATTTATATATGAACTGATCTCCATGACAAAGACAGTTTTCTTAGGACATTTTGTTACTTCTTGCCAAAAACTAAGCTACCACTTCACAGTGTAACACTCACTCTTTTCTTTCCACAGTCTAGACAGAAGCAGTGACTCTGTAACTAAGGTTTCCAAATCCTTTCAGTTATAAAACCTCAGTATTAAAATTTCACAACATTCTAACTAATGAAATGGTTCTGACCAAGACTGTTCATGACCCCGTTTGTTGCACGAGGCAACGTTCAGCAATACAATCAGATCGGCATCTCTGTCCCAGGAGGGCAAATCTTCCTCAAAGTTGCCAAGGTCAGAGGGAGGGGGAAAAAAAAAAAAAAAAAAAAGGCAGTGAATGAGTGCTGACCCAGATCCCTTTGATGGTGGTAAAATCCCCACAGTGTTCAGTGATGTCAAGACTTTGTCTAGGGAAATTATTACAGCTTTCTGCTATGGTAACTAGTTAAAAAAATCAGGCTGTTTACTGCAGAATGCCACCTGCTACTGCCTGGCAAAGTACATCCAATCAATCACACAGGGCATAAATGGGAGTTTTCATTTACAAACCCAGAAGTGCTGGGCTGAAGTGGTATCCTTATCCCCAGTCACAGGCAGGGGGAAAGACAAGGAGAAGAGAGATGGATGCATGGACAAGAGAGCTTCTCCAGGCAGAATGATGGCCAAAGGGTGGATGGGGCTCAGCTCCCCCAAGCACTA
Source organism: Struthidea cinerea (assembly GCA_013397865.1). Taxonomy (NCBI): domain Eukaryota; kingdom Metazoa; phylum Chordata; class Aves; order Passeriformes; family Corcoracidae; genus Struthidea; species Struthidea cinerea. The sequence continues at coordinate 10,093 of VZTI01000243.1, forward strand.
TTGCTGCATCCTCTCCTATAGGCTGCGTAATTAATTCAGCAGGAAAGGATTCCATGTGGTGCATTGTCTGTCAAAACACATGCAGAAAAGCAGAAGCTGGTAAAGTACCATATACTGCTTATTTCGTCACATTCTGTGATGTTTACATTGTGAACTTGGAAGGGGACACAGTGGGCCAGGCTCACTGGTCCATTTAGGAGAACCAGCCTCCAGCACTGACCAACAGCAGCAGAAGCAAAACAAGGTTTGGGGGGAATTGTAGAAATACAGCAGTCATGAAGCGGTCTATCAAGGACTGAAGCTTTTTGTTGTTTTTGTTTGTTTGTTTGTTTGTTTTTTAACAAAAATATGGGAACTAATGTTTCTTTAGAAGGAAAAAAAAATTTGGTCACACAATCTGTGTTATTCAGGAAATCAAACAAGATGATCACAGGGATCCCTTCTGGCCTCAAAATATATTAATTTTTAAAATATTGTCATTCTCTCTGTTTTTCCCCATGAAGTCCAAGGAACTTCGGAAACCCACCCTTCATCTCCTGGATTTTACTATACATCTTTCTTTACTGATTCTACAAAAGACTTGGAAATCAAATATCTTTTCATTTCCAGCTTCTGGGAATAATCAAACTTTGTTCAACACTATGGCTTTTATTCCAATACACATAAATAGCTTCTTGACTTGCACAAAACCTGAAACCACTTTAATCAATCAGCTATATATAGTCTGGATAAATACTGAGTCTGAGATACTGGGTATACAGCCAATTCTGTGCTATTTGCTAATACTTTGATCTAATTTCACATTATTTTAAGAAGAAATGAAAAATATTCTGGTGAGGACAAAGGCAACAGTAAAGAAATTACAGCATGTAAAAGCTAGAGAACACATACATTAGCTAAAAATTCAACTTGTTCCAAAAGCATTTCAAAAGACAGAAATACATATAGAGTTATCACAAAATAAGACAAAAATGTCCATAAATTTGTTATTTTGTTACTCCCACAGGAATTCAGTCTTGTTTTTCCAGAAACCTACCACTATATAAAGCATATTTAATAGCATTAGTAGACAGCACTACAGTCTCATTGTGTGTATAATGCACTGCTCCATTTTCTATGGAAGCATTATGGCACAGGTGATTTATGTCTGTGCAACAGAAAGGGCTATTCTGTAGAAATATCACAGGAAATGACACACGGGAAATAAACCAACACAGACATCTTACAATCATTTCCTAAGCTCTAGCACAGCAATCTGCTCAGCTCCTGAAACAACCCAGACGCTGCTGACGCAAGGAATGAACAAGCACCAAAAAGTCTTCCCTCTTCCCAGGCTTCTGGGTCCCAAGAGGAGAAAAGGATGAACGAGGCAACAAGGTATGGAATAGTTGGTTATTTGTGACCTGGAAATATGCTTTATTGGGTACTAGCTGCTCAGTCCTGTCATGGTTCATCTACGGTGGGTATAGACAGATGAGGGGGACCTGCAACAGCTGTGAAAACAAGAAAACTGAAGATTAATATGTGGTGAAGGCTCAAGCAATGACTGAGGAAAAGAAGGTCATGTGGAAGCAAAGTTGCAGTTAGCCTCATGCCAAAGCTTTCTCTTCTTCCTCCCTCATGATAGGGGGCCTATAAGAAAAATGAAAATAGACTTTTTAGCAGATCCTGCAGTGATAGGACAGGGAGTAATAGTTTTAAGCTAAAAGAAAAGCAGATTCAGACTAGTTATAAGGAAGAAATTTCCCATGATGAGGGTGGTGAAACACTGGATTGCCCACAGAGGTGGTAGATGCCCCATCCCTGGCAACATTCAAGGCCATGCTTGGGTGGAGCTCTGAGCAACTTGATCTAGTTGAGGATGTCCCTGCTCATTGCAGGGGGGTGGACTTTTAAGGGTGATCTTCAAAGGCCTCTTCAAACCCAAACACTCCCATCATTCTGTGATTCTGTGAACTAACCCTAGCACAATTCACATAACATCCTGTTAGCATGTGTTATTCTGCTAAGGCTGAAAAGCATCTGTTCCCTTCCCACAAGCTCCAACTGTGGCAGGTAATGGATAGAGCAAAAATTCAGTTCCTATCCTCAAGAGCACTTATTAATTCAGCTTACAGCAAGATATCAACAGATGCAAAGAAATAATCGTGTTTTAGTCAGGTTTGCCAACGTGCAACAGAAGACCACATCCTGGAAACCAGATGAACTCAATAACATTTTAACATGAATTTTATTAAGCAATGCTAGGACATATCTCATGAGGGTTTAACTGAATGTACAGTATAGAAAACTGCTTTTCATCCAAGTAAATTTTACTAGTTAAAAATAGCCAGAAAATGAAGAAATAGCTCAGCATACTATTTCATTATTATTTAATATTCTACTATTCCCACCCACCCTTAATGATACAGCCTTTTAACAGAAAATAATATAGAGGAAAGTCACATATGCAGATCTCTATACAGTATATTAAAAAATATATCTGATATTGGTGTCATAGGCTAAGACTCTATGAGGCATCCCTAGACTATTATTTTCTATGGAAAATAGAGCAGAACTATTCTATACTAATTTGAATACACAGGAGTCTACACAAGCAGATTACACTGACTTTAAATGTAATTATTTCTTGTAATTCTTTTTCTTATCCACTAGAGGAATTAGCAGGCCTGGTTCAAGACTGCAATCAGGAGAACATCTGTATCATTCCACAACACTTTTTTTTTTTTTAGACAGATGTTTTCCTCCGAAGTTTTCATGTCCAATTTTACCATTAAGTACAGTGAAGTCACATAGCTGATGAAATACCTAAAGCATGTCAGCTAAGCAGAAAATAAATATTATTTGTTTTATGACTATGTAACTTAAAAGTCAAGATAGTGTTAATTTTTCTCTTAAGTTAAAGATAGTCTGCCAGTAAAAATGCCCTTTCCTGTAGACCAAAAAAAAAAAGAAAAAAAAAGGAAGTTTTGAGAAAAATTAGTACAAAATTTGCTGTAATTACATGAAACTTTCCACTGCAAAAATAAATAAATATGATTTTCTTAAGGTAACTGAAGAAAGATACCTAATACTTACACTCTTGCCTACAAATCAAGGAATTGTAAAATACAAAGATGCTGTATTAATGCTCAAACCACCTCAAAACACTATGTGAAATCTTGGTCCCATTAAAGCCGATGTCAAACATCCTGCTAACATCAACGGCAACTGAATTTCATCTGTTGTGCCAACTCAGAAAGCAGAAAAGGCTTTGAGATGGAAAACTAAAACAATAAAGATTGCTCTAATCACTACTTCTGATGTCTTCGACCATGCAATTTCTGCCCCTCCTCCTGCTATACCAACAAGCTGAGGGTTCAGTGCTTGGGTAGTTGATTTATCACTCCCTGTGACAAAGTTTTGGACAATGCCCTTCCCACTGTTTCACGACCAGCAAAGCACAACACAGCAGCTCTTGCACCAGTTGCATTTTAATAGTGCAGGAAAAGAGCCACAACATTAAAACTCAGTTTTGCAGAGACTCAGTCAAGAGTACTGCACTTCCTAAAACTGGGGTAGGTTTGGTGGTTTTTTGTTTGTTTGGTTGGTTTTTTTGGTTATTTTTTAAAGGTTTGAGGTAAGTTCCTCAGTGATCAGTGTGCAAGGGATCTTGCAGGAAAGTGGGTGGCACCACTTGGCTCTGGTCCCAAGTCAAAGGGTGTTTTGCAACTGTATTGTCACCTCTTCAGATATGCTGCGGAGACTTCAAAGGAACAGCATTTCTGGAAATCACATGGCTCAGTAAGTCCAACGGGAGAAATATACCTAAAGGCCAAATATCTTTCATAAGATACTGGACTCCAATGGCAGCTGTTATTTATACACAAACTACCCACTCTGGGCAACCTAAACAGCAGTTGTATCTGTGTATGAAGAGCAGAGCCTTTACCTGAGGCCTCAATGAATAAGTTGAGGCAACATTTACTGGCCCAGCCACCTGAAAACCAACTTCTGCAGGACTGTAGGAATATCTACCAGATTAGCGTCACTACAGGGAGTTGCAGTGAACTCCAGTACTAGTGAATTATTCTGCATTAGGTTTTCCTTTTTAAAAAAAAAAAAATGTATTTTATATTAATTTTATAAAAACTTCATATTTGGCACACCTGTTCTGATCAATTCCATTAATAATTATTTTTTCAATGCCAAGAACAGGCAGACAGAACAGTGAATAAAATTTCAGTTCACACAAATGCATGCAGCTTTAGCACTGGACTAAGCACCAAGTTTGCTTGCAACAGCAAATACAAAGAGGCAACATTTTCTTAAATGTTATCCTTTAGAGCAATGAAATCCCCCACAAATTTCTTTTTGATATTGTCCACAATGCTCTTATAAGACATCTAAACTGTGCAAGGCACGAGCATGCAAAGAAGAAATTCTGACTCAGTTTTGAAGTGAGGATTCTCAATACCCACTACCCATGACCTTCTTTTCTGGATCTCCGATTTCTGAGATAATTTTGCTATCCTATTTAATATTATCCTGTATTACACAGTCAATGATTTTAAAATGTCATTCTCCAATATGAACGTATAACATGGTTTTCAAGAGACTACTCTATGTGCAAATTCAGCTGAGGATTGCAGGGAATATTTGAGGTACATAATTTTAAGAAAAAAAAGAGACCTCTCTGATATATCAGAGTAGAAGACATACACCAGTAGATCACACTGTAAGATTTACAGGACACAGGAATAGTGGAGCACAAATGAGAGTCTATTCTCAATCAGGGATGTACATCTCTGAGGAAAGAGCAGCAGCTGTGAGAACATTGAGCAAGGATATCCACGGACTGTTGATGACAGTGCTAAGGCTCAGATGGGAGAACAAGCATCTATCCAGACTAACAGCGACCACAGTTAAATGCCTCTCAGAGAAATATAAACACAAATACTCCTTCTGCTCCTGTGCTCACACACAGAGCACCAGTCTTTCTGCTGAAGGCCTGGCCATACAGACCAGGAAAACCCTGGGGTAATGCTTACTGTATATCAGCTGCACTCCCAACACATACCTTGCCCCTGCCACCTCGTGGGACAGCAGGGGAGTATGGGCTCTCCAGAATGATGGATGAGCTACATCCCGCTGGCTGCAGAGTGAGAGCAGACACACTGCTAATTATCCCGGTGGGGTCACGGGTCAGCACCTTGTGTGCTCCCCTGGGAAGTAGTGTTCCCCTTCCCATGGTACCATGGTCCATGGTCCCAACAGCTCCATGGGGTAACAGTGACACTTTGATCCTTTCATCCCAGCACTCTGTCAGCAGTGCCAGCTTAAAGAGGTGTCAAACTAGATACACGTAACAGAGACAGCTGCCCTGTGGATGGAGGGTAGGTAGCATCCTTAAACTTTGTCAGGCACGCCTAACATTTAGTGTCATCTTCAGTAAGGCTGGTGATCCCTGCTGACAGTGTAGACCAGCTGTGGATGTGCCTGTACATGTGTAGGCCATGGTGCATGAGGTCGTGACAGAGAACACCAAAGAAATGGGGAAAGCAATGTACAGCCAGGAAATAAGGGTAGGCAGTAACTAGAGATAGCTGGCTTTGGAGATAGTAATATTATCTTACCTTGAAGCCTTTAGGGCCTTATATATTTCTTACAGGATAATACTGCAAAAAATGCATACACCAGATTGATTTTCTTAGGAAATCAGTTTCTTAGGAAATTACTGAGTTTATCCACTGTTGTCTGTCAATAAGAAATTGTTTCCTGGATACAGAGCTTAACAGAAGGCCACAAGACTTCCATCAGTACACCAATGTTTTCTTCTGCTTCCTCAGCCTGTTTTGAACATTTCCTCTTGCACACTACACCTGAACAAGCACAGGGGCTTGCCCAAATAGCCACAAAGTTTCTTTCTGCAATGTTCCTACTTCATTTTTGCATGAAGGCTGAACGCACACTGTCGGTACCAACATTATATGTTAGTGAAAGAGTTTTTAAGATGACTCCATCCCATAGTTTTCGTCAAGATACTGGTGGGTTGTCTTCTTCTTCTCACATTTGATTCGCTTCCTGATCATTCTATCACAAACTTGGTGGGGTTTTTTACCTCCTCAGCCTACAAACTTGCTCAGCATTTTCTCATGCAATCAACCACACGAGTAATACTTTCACTTGCAAAGGAGATAAATAACCAGGCCTTGCTTTTAATTACATTAACCAGGGAACGATTTGTTGCAAAAGTCTACAGATGGAGAGCTGCCCCCCTCCAGGCATTCCCTAGGCTGCAAAATCAGTGCAGGGCCTTGCAGGGTATCAATGCCTTCCTCATGAGATTAACTTTTAATCCAGTGCTATTTCCCAAACGTACTTTGCTGGAATACTTCAGGAAGTCCAAGCAGTTACTAACACTAACAGAGCCTGCACAACTCTGCCTGTATGGATGGCTGCTGTAACAAAATTCAGCTACAAAAATGCAGGAACAATCAAACTTGTTACTGCAATTCACAGAGTAATTTCAGGTTGAAAAGCTGAACAGATGGCATTTGTGAGCTTTATTCAATATCTTGGGCTTTTTAATTAGATTCCTGTTCATGTCAGTCTGCTGGTTTACAGCAGGAGACCCCAGATTTCAAAGTAACCTTAGGAATCCCATTGCTCTGTCTGATAGAAACCACTATGCCAGGAAACTGCTGCAGGCACAGCTCCTGCTGCTTCCACCACAGGAACTCATCAGCAGGTAATTAAAAGAACCGAATTAAAGGGATAGTCCAAAAATGCAGCTACGCCTTAGCCAAAATGCAAATTAGAGCTTTAATGCACCACATTGCTTTATAATTTTAGGATGCTCTTGGTATGTTTATCATTAGGAATCTGTATGCCGTAATTTTCTCCTACATGCCTTCACGTGGTTCTCAAATTTACCTTCTGCCCCTGACAAGCTCACCCTGGGTTTTCACTGCTTTTTGGAAAGCTGCATGTGGGCACAATGAAACAAAATTAAACAAAACATACCTACTGCTAAAAAGCTTAAGAACTTGCAAGGGAATAAACGGTGCATCCCTCCCAAAGCACAGAAACGTGGCAAAAGCACCAGCAGGCTCCAATGGTTGTGGGACCAAATGCCCCAACAGACAGTAGCATCATTAAATTTTAGAATCAGGTTCAATACTTCCTTTTACCAACACAGATCAAACAAAACCAATCAAACAAACAAAAAACACCCAAAAAAACCCACAAGCCCCCAACAGATTGACTAATACAGCCAATTAGGACTTTTATGAGTGCTGCAGTGCATAAAATCTCAGTGACACTTTTAACCTACGGCAATAAAGAAGGGCACAACACACTAGAATAGTAAATCTAATTGTATCAACCAATGGCACAGGTTCACAGCTGTCCTTTTATCAAAATCAGTTATAAATTTACTATTGTTGAGTTGTTTGTTTGTATTACTTTGCCTTTTTGAGGAGGGAAACTCCAAAAGTCGCAAGACCTTCTAGACCTGTTGTAATCATGTCCAGCAGAACACTGACCACACCTCCAAATCCATTTTCATTTTATAATATATCCTGAATGTATAAGCTAGTATTAGAAATAGCCTCTTTTAGAGAAGAAGGGACCAAATACTCTGCTAGCCAAATAACAGCAAATGCAGTTTGTGCATATGTAGCACCAGTGCTCTAAATCCCTTGCAAGCGGCAAAACTCTAAGTTGTTACAAAATGTAGCAATGCACCATTACGCCCTGATTTTAAGAGATGAGTGGGTTACAAAGTAAACTGAATACACACATACTAATTTTCAAGTGTATGAACACTGTATAGCAATCAGCTCTAACAGTCACCTGCCTGATATGTGTCCATCAGGGAAAAAAAAAACCTGTAACTCTGCAACAGATTCCCCTTGTTTATTCAGCACAATTTTGCCCTGAACTATTTTGCCAGGAAAGAAAAGCAATTCTGTCCTAGCATGGAATGAGACCGAATCCCTCTGAAACTGCATCCCTTGTCAGTGGATTGCGTTGGACAAACTCCCGGGGAATAAGAATGAACAGGACGTGTTGAGGTCTAACCATTTTTCTTCCCTGTGATGTGCAAACTGCCCATAGCCCTAAACTTCCTAAAAGGTGGCTTTGTCAGGGTTGTGCAGTGGATTCCTGCTGTGAAGTCCAAACAAGTCTGGATTTTGTGATAACCAGTAGCACACATGGTGTAGTAGATAGCACGGTATTGACAGCAGCGTGAAGTTTCTTCTGTTAATAACAGCAAACAATGCTGAAGCAATTAAAAATAATGAAAAGTGGAATAAATGCTCTCATCACCTGTTTACAAAACATCATGATTAAGTCGTTTAAAATCTCTAAAACAACCCCTTTATTTCAGATGACAAAACTAAACAGGATCGAGGAAACTTGCCCTATCATAAGCTAAGTTGCATCAGGTCTTTCAAACCCTCAACCAAAGCACCTCCCTCTCTCTCATGTGCCATTCACAACATTTCTAACTACAGCAGACAGACATCTGATGATCCCTGGAATTAAACTGCAACGCCACTCTGTCCTTTAGGTGAGACATCAGGAGCAGGGCTCTCTTTGCTGATAATTTTCTGTCTAATTCTGGAACGACGCACTCTACACCAGAAACTGCTCATCCATTCCCTCTCCTTTGATAAATTTACCACATCATAACACTCTTGTGAGCTAAGCAGAAAAAAGCCTAAACCCCTCCCTTTCCCTGCTAAGTATAGAAAACTGCATCTCTGCTGTTTACAGATTTGGAGGCTTGTCTGGACTGAAGTTTTATAAATACAACCTATTTTGGAGTCATGGGCATTAAAATTTGGATTAATGCCTTGAAAGAAACAGTTCATATAGCCTACATTTCCCTCGGTGCTGATGTTCTCTATTGGTTGATTCTAAAGCCTCAAAAACACCCAACCAATACAAAACATTAAGACTCAGGGACTAAAACAAATTTTAACCTGCTTCTTTCTGGTTCTTGGCCTATAATGTTTCATAATGCAATTTACCCACTCAGAAATAAACAAGCCAACAAAATACAAACAAACAAACCTTGCATAATTTATTTGCTCTCTAAACGTCTTCCTTCCCTCTGCATCATGAGTGAAAGCACAGAGAGGGGGTGAGGTGTCCTTGTGGCTTCAAGAGCTGAAAAGCTTCTCGCTGGAAGTCCCTATTTTCGTAGCGCTGGCAATCTGAAAAACAAAAATTGTTTTGTTAACACTTGAATCCCTAGATACAGAAAATAGAAATAAGGTTTGTTCTGAACCACTGCCAACTACATCATTAACCTCTCCTATGAACAAGCCAACAGCTCTCATGCAAAAAAAGCAACTAGAAACATCTCCACTCAATTCATACCTCACTTACACATTCTGCACTGACTGCTCACAGCTAAAAACTTCTTTCTACGTACAAATGGAAAACAGAAATCAGTAAAACAACACATTACAACCATGTGCTTCAAGAAGAACGGTTGTTAAGCTGTCCAGGTTTCCATCTAGGAAACACTTAACCAGGAAAGGTGGCTTGAAACAGGCCAGCACCATCACAGTCCTTTTCTACAGTGGTGGCATGAACCACGAACCGCGCCTGTACAACAGGATTGCCTGTTTCCTTGTGTTCATATTTAAAGCTGCTAGCCAGGACTTCTGCAAAATATCTGCACATCAGTTACAAAGATCGCCCACGGAAGATCTTCCACCAACCAAGCTAGGCTCTGAAAAGCCAGACACTGCTTTTGGGGAGACCGATATGGAGCAACCAGCTGCCCTTGTGCCCACGTTGCCTGAAAATGCTAAGTCAGACACCATCCTCGGTGTATGTGCATTGAACAATTAGAGTGGCTAATCGAGCTCCCAAAAGTTGGCAAGGAGAACTTCATGCTCTACAAAGTCTGTCATTTTCATTCTGCAAAGCGTCAGACTGTATTATAATATTTTCTCTGATGTTCAAATTGGCACAGCTGATTTTAAACAGCTTCTTCATGGCACACAGCACCTTGTCATAAAAATATCTTGATTTCTACACCAGTTAAGCTGGCATACAACAGAATTAAAACTAACACAAGAATTTTATCATATTCATGCTTCCAAAGGCAGTGGAGTTAAAGTCCTAAACTGACTTCACTGAAAATAAAGTCTGTTCCATTAAAATAAAATGCAAACAAAATAGCAAATAATACAAGCTGCATAACCACCATACAAAATGGAGAAATTAACAGCGGGCCAGCAAAGTAAAAGGCAGTATCAGGCTGCAAGTTACACCCAAGAGGAAATGTGACTAATAAAATGTAACTAATAGAATGTAACTAATAGAATGTAACTAATAGAATGTAACTAATAGAATGTAACTAATAATTCTTAGTTGTTACACAAAAAACTACTTGTTAAGTTCCAAATACAATACACAGACCTGCTTTGCTGGTGGGGAAAGGTGTGTATCTATCTACACAGAACACTTAGAGCACGGACCACAAAAGCCTTCCTAATCACGGCTGTAAGAGACACAGAGCCAAGCGCTGCAGGACAAGGCTGCAAGTGCCATGATTATGGCATTCAGACAACACTGCTGTGACCACGTGTCACAGATACCATCTTTCCTAAAGTTCATAGCACTGCTACCATGCCCGACCTTTATTTTTTGTCAAACTTCCTTTTCCTACACAATGGCACAGCATGGATCCACTCCTCAAAGCCACACAGGGCTTCCTTCACCATGGGGTCCAGTTCCTGAGCACCAGCAACTAAGACTCAAAAGACTTGGGCAATAGCTTGCTCTTGTCTGCAACATCCCTGAACTGAAAAGTGCCCTTTTTCTTCCCATGTTCCAGTTCACTGAAGAGTGCTGCTCAAGCATTTTCCTTCCCAGCGGGAACCATATTTCCAGCTCTTCACAGACATGGCTTCTTTACTAATGGTTTGATAGACATGGAGTGACACCTAGAACAGAGCTAAATGCAACACCCGTGTCAGGATATATGCGTAATTCCAACAATGCAGAGTTAAACTCTGCCCTCATGGGCAAACCTGACCCTCCTGGATTTTTGCTGGCCCATAACAGCTGGCTGTTAGCTGATATAGCCAGGGTGACCTCACAGTACTCAATCATCACAGATTTGTAAATGTACAGCTAAAACATTTCTATCTGTACTGGAACAGGCAGAAACAAGAACACAAAATTCATAGCAGGCAGATAGTATACCACTTTTGATATAAAAGAACCGATTTATGGCAAAGTATTACAAGAGCTCCCTACCAGGCAGGTCTTACTTGAATACTTATTAAGGATGATGCCCTGCTCTGTTTGAAGAAAACTTCCTGGCCAGGGTAGAGGGCCAAGTTTTTTGAAGTGCTTCCAGCACTCCCAGTTAGCAACCTCTTAGGGAGGTCACAATGCTCCCCCTCAAGCAGTCCATCAAACATTGAAGGAAGTTTGCCATGGTGAGTACAAACTTCCCAGCAATGTTCTGCCAGATCTGCAATACCTATCTCCCCAGATCTGCACCATCTTGAATAATAAGGCTTAACATAAGAAAAATCTATAGGGTAGAATACTGTTCCATACACACAGATCTTTACACATTCAAGTATCTTTTTCTAGCAGTCTAGGAGGAAACAGGCATCTTATACCAGTGATCATACAACATGCCTCTCTTTTTCCTTTCCCTAAAATATCTTTAATACCAACGATTCCCACCAAACTTCTACCAAGGGCAAAGCACTTCCAAAGGAATCGATCTTAAAAAAAAAAAAAAAATCTTTCACGAGTTAAAAAAAAAAAAAAGAAAAAAAAAAGTAGTACTTAAAAGAGACAGAACTGCTATACTAAAGTTATAGTCACATAAACCTCACACATCCCAGACTGAGATTTTTGCTTCCTGCAAACTAACAAGGACAAAAGTCCCGTGCACTAAGCATGGCATGTGCAACACCCTAGGCTCTGTCATTTATTTAAGGACAGACAGGTAGGCATAGCTGTGAAAATCTTAACAGCATAGATTACGCAGTATGTGCTATGGTAACAATTTTGGTTTGTTATTCATCTTGTACTCACAATTTCATTTTCCTGCTGAGCAGGGGGGTACACAAAAACAAACACCAGCAAATGGCTAGCAGGCATGGCACTGAAGCAAAGTCCTTAGTACAAAACTACCGTGGGCCCTTCCAGCTGTACTGTAAACAAAGAATGAATTACACTATACACGCAATAGCAACACTTAAGTCACAGATGTAGTTCCTCAACTGTGATCTGGGAAGGGCTGTACAAACTCAGGGCAGGTGCTGTCTGCACGAGCAGGGAGCAAACACTAACTGATGAGTTTTTGGGGATTTTTTGCTGGGTTGCCAGACATCATTATTATAAACTATAGCCCCTGGTTAAAGCCAGTGTACAATGACGAGGTGCTGAGCAATTCAGGAAGACAACTCTACAGACACCTCCATTCCCTTGAGCTGTAGTACACCATCTGTGTCAAAAAGGAGGTATGCGCTGCTACCAAACCTCAACAGGTCTGGCAATAAGGGAGCAGAGAAGTGACGCTTATTATTCACGTGGTTCCCCCGAGGGTTAGCCACTGGTAGCTAAACCAAGTACAGCACAGTGCCCTCCTATAAAATGCACTGCAAACAGATCTATAGGATATACATGCAGACCTTGCCTTGTCAATCATGAGAGAGAGAGGTTTTAACTTCATCTGTGACATCTATGTTCAACCGGTGAATAGCTTGTGGCAGCTGTTGCAGCTTTCTGCAGCAGTCCACCAGTTTTCCTGGGTTGCCATCCCTCCCCTTTCCCCTACAGAAATTTGGGGATAGTCTGCAGATCAGGTGTAATACCATGGAAAGCTGCTCCTGCTTACAGATAACAAACAAACAAAAAATCCCGCAACTTTTTCAGCCCCGTTGAACAACTCTAAATGCACCACATGTCACACTGGACACAACAGAGTATATTCACACATTCAGCATATAACCAACTCCTGGAATCCCAGGCTGCCCAGTGGCACACTGAGCTTCAGCTCTGCTCATGGGCAGCAAATCCTCCGGTCCTTGGGAAGGAATCATTGACTGAGCGCCTCCATTCAGCCTGTCCACAAAGGCAGGGTCGTGCCGCAGCACGCAGCTCTGCCCAGAAGGCAGAAACTGTCTGCACAAGGAAAGCTGGACTTCACTTCCCTGTGCTGGGTGTTTGTTTCAGGAAATTTCCCATTCCCAAGCAGAGTTTCAGGATCTACCCTAACTGCTCTGTCAGATGCACAACAGAGCCAAGCAAATATGTATTTCTTGGATGACCCAAAGCATTTCTTTCCCCACCTTTCTTGCTATTTTCAAAATGTATTTCTGAAAGTACTTGATTTTTTTTCTTATTTTTGTTGATGATTTACATTTCACAGGCAACACATGAACAAAAGTTCTAGCCTTTTTCCTAACCTCTGACTGATCCTATGAGAGAAAGGAACATCCTGTTAACACTACTTTCCCTTAATTCACTGATTCTACACAAAACTAATGATCATCCTCTAAATCCTCTAACCCTCTACTCAGCAGTTTAATTAGAAAGATGACCATTGATTAACGCACTTGAGTTACCTGAAGAAGGTGTGACTGAACACAGATCACTCAACCCCAGAGAAATGTACGTTAGTTAGTTCCGCATTAAACTGCTTTCCTCTTTATTCAACTTCAAACGAAGGAGCAAAACCCCACAACACAGCAACAAAACACCAAATTTTCAATCTTAAAGTTCTGAGATAATTTTAATTTTACCTTGTTCTTTAGGAAGTCTCACATTTTCTTGCCTTGAATTTCATGGTCTTCTACCTTTTTTTTTTAATTATTGTAATTTTACAAAATAAACACACCAAGTGTAGAGGTTCGATACGTTTTTGCAAAGCTCTGCCAAAGACCTGCAGTCTTGAATTAGTTGGCTCGGGCAAGGAAGTAGGAATGACACTGATACTCGACGGGAATGCACACAGCATTAAGGGCATACCCCAACTGAAACCAGGTATACTCCCATCCAGCTAGCCGTTTCAGCGTCCCCACCTAGGAAGACATTCCCTAGAAAGGGAAAACATTATTTAAAGGTTTCCTCACTCTTTTTTAAGATCCCACTAAAATTCCTCCAGCCACAGGCTGGTCTACAGCCTGATCATGAGACTTTTAGACCTGAAAAGCAGGTAAGCCTTCCTTGACTGTATCTCTGCACCGTAAGTCACACTGCCCTTGGTCTGGAAAAGCTCATGCTTCACCTGCCCTTAGAGCCACAATTCTGTCTGCAGATGTTCTGAACAGCCTCAAGGACTGGCTAACTTTTCTCTTTCCATGAAAATCCCCTCCTGGCCTCTATAAATGATTAGAAATTATTCCCATATCATGACCTTCTCCTTGCCCACTGCCCTGTGACCAAGGTAGACACCATTTCCTTACCACAGGCTGAGTAACAAAAGCCCCAGGTGATTTCAGGCAAATAATCCTCCTGCTGCTCTGTCTCCCTTTGTCCAGGAAGGTCTCCTGCAAAGTGGCAGGTAGAATTGGTGACTCAGCTTTAGGAGCAGCCTAATCCTTCTGGTCACCAGAAAGTGACACTAGGAAGCCAGACATGGGCCAGACCAGAAAACCAGGCTAGGCAGAGGGGGAAGAGCAGAGCTTTCTCTTCCGTGTCCTAAATTACATCCTTCCTATCATCTCTTCTCCTGTGCATGCTTCTTCCCATACTTGGCATTATTTATTCACTTTCAAAGCACAAGCCACCACACACACAGCATACAACACAGCCCCACAGACTCCTGGTACATGGTTAGAAAGGATTTTTCCATTGGCCTCTGCAACATAATACATAATCAATACATGGCTCCAGCAAAAGCCAAGCAAGAAAGTTGATGCTGCATTTTAAGATTTACATTTAAAATTTACATTTTTAAGAAAGCTGATGCATGGCATTTTAAGAACATCCAGAAGCAATCTACTACGAATCCCTTCCCTTCTGTCATTATCCCTGGTGGTGGGAAGGTTTTTTCTCAAACTGTTTATTTCAAAGTTATTTCATCATCAGATATGGAGAAAAGAAAATAAGCCTGCGTTATTGCAAAGGACTAGGAGCAGTAACTAAATCTTACCAAGGCTTCTGATGGTTTTGCCAACACCCATAGATCAGTTCAATGATATGGTTTTAAAAACAGGATGACTTGATAGGGAAGGGACACAGAAATATCAGAATTGAGCCTGATCTATGTGAGGTCCATCACAAAACCACAGCTTTCTAGTGCTAAAGGGATTAGAGCTGCATAGAGCACAAGCGATAGATGCATAAACCCCATCAACAGCTTGGGACTCTCAATTTCAAAACATTTTTGCAGTGAAGCAACTTAAGAAAAATAAACATTCCGAGCCAGGCAGAGATCAGTCATAAACCTTTTCTGAAAGGGAGATGAACTCTCTTATTGTTATTTAAAGCAACACTATAAATCAGGCCAGATCTATATAAAGCAACACTATGGGCTTAAAGCAACAGTGGCATTATTCTGTCAGAGCTCGGGCTGAACACCCCAGGAAAGACAGACAATATCTGGTAATCTTCAGGGCCAAAAAGAAAAAAGCCCAAAAAACCCAACTAACCCAAAGTAAAAAATAACAAAACCCATGAACAAACAAACAACCCCTCCCCAATGAAAACCCTTCAAAAGAACTGAAAACTGAAAAAAGCTGGGGATTTCTGTGAAATTCTGCATGAAGCTAACAAAAACCAGCAAGAAGTTGCATATATAGAAAGGCAAGCCTCATATTTTCTGTAAAGCTACCAACATTATCAACAGCTCATTGCTCACATTTGGTGATAGGTACCATATTTAACACTTAGATATCTACATTTTACAGAACACATACATGGAGATATGCTTCAGAAAATACTCCATTATCTTACATTTCCCCTCCTTCAGAACAGTCATCTGGTATAAATTTTTGGACCTTACATCATGCACAAGAAAATAGCCTAGTGTTTTAATTCTGCATTTACATCAGGACATTCATAATTGATCAAAAGCAACAGAAATGGTGGGAAAAAATAGCTTCAAAGTATTAACCTGAAATATAGACTCAAGTTCAGTCTCTTTTGTTCAAGTGTTTTGAAAAAATTCAGCATATCAAGACAAACATTAAAGCAAAACACTGGGGCCCCTCCTTCTCACCTCAGCACCCAAACTCCCTGGGTCACCCACCATTAATTCCATCTGACAGGCAGACAAACCTATAATTTGTCACACTGATTAACTCCTATCTAAGATTTTGTAACACAGGATCCCGAACTGCTTAATTGTTTTAGATAACTCTAACAACCCTTATATTTTTCTTCAAAATAAAGAGACTGAAGTTGTCGCAGATGACATTTCCACTCACACAAGTTTTAATTAGTGGCATTTTTGTTGGGAGCATGCTTTGGGATGCGCAGTGGTAGTGTTAAGGGACCAGACTATCCTAATAATCTGAAGAGGCTGAAAATGCTAAATAGTGTATCACGAATACTACAAGGACATCCATGGCAACATGCACCTTTGGGTGTGAAATGTGAATGCATGTTTGAAGGGGGGAAAATATTGTTCTTTATCATGGTTAGCACAACAAACTAGCAGAAAGATTGTAAGAACAACCCAGTCATTTACACTCTGCAAACAATTACCTATTTGCTGCAATCCTGATCTGCTTCTTAGCCTGAATATTTGGCTAACACTAGAGGCTGGAAAGTGCTTCCCTCTTCCTTTCCACCTTGCTTGTGTAAATATAAATTTTCCCTTTCAGAAAAGCTCCTGGTGCCTCTCAGAGATCATGACTGAGAAGGCAAAGGTCCAAAGCACTTCTCACTATTTTGTGTTTTCTGAGCAAGATGAATATTTTAAAAGGGCTTGAGATAGGGAGAAGGAAGACTTCTCAATGTCCTTATAAATTATAAATAATTTTCTTGAGAGATCAAGAAAATGGGAGGAGATAATGCAAACTCCACGAAGCCTTTAGATTCTGGCTGGAGCAAAGCTGATATATTAGCAGTAGCTTCATTCCCACCCTGCAGAATGACTAAGACATGACCTTAGTCTTGCCATCACCCTCAAGTCATCAACCTGTGTTATCCTGATTTCTTAAACAGCTTGAAGATATCATGCATTAGATTCTTGGATTTGTTGGTTTATTGCAACCTTCATAAAATTCCCCAGTAGTATTTTTATGCTTAGCTGTTTTTAAACAAAATAGATAAATCCATCCCCTCTATGGAAGTCATGATTCCAACAGCTGCTCCTTTAAAGTAACAAAGAATTATCAGTACAATCCTACAGAGTCTCCTGCAACCTGGGAGAAAAAAGGTAGAACACGGAAGTTCTGTTTTGAACCTCGTTCCCAAACTTTGGGCATCACACCTCTTAATCCCGGTACTCCTGAGAGTAGTATAAGGACTAAAGCATAAATTCTACTCTCAGCTTCATTGGAATTAACTGCATGAATGATGACTAGTAAAACAGTAGTAGTTTTTCAATTATTGCCTCAAGTATGCCTTGGCATAAAGCTTTACTGAACTTGGAAGACTACTAAACACCCAGATACCTTTTCCTCCAACAAAGCAGAGGCAGCAGGAATCATGGACCTACCCAGCTGGGTGTTCAGTACCACCCATCATAATCATCACCCCAGGCACAGACAGAGGCTGGTGAGGTTGAAGCCCATTTTATAAAGTGGGAGTATTCAGTGATTGTATCAGCAAACCTCTAAGTTGCTCTTGCGAGCACGTGCAGATAATAATTTTCACCAACTCTGGTGGGTTGGTAGATCTGTATTAATTTCCATTGGGCTGCAAAAAAGCACCCTGACTCCTCCCTGAAGGTATACCAATGCTTTGAAGGAATGATTGGCTAAACAAAGTTGACAAATCTCTCTAAATTTCTGTAATGCATTCTTTTAAAAACAGTTGGAGTTCCTCTGTTGAAAATCTTTCCAAGAGGTTTCTGCCTGAAGCAGGAAAAACAGTCTGGAAATTTTTTGTCTGAATGACTGAAGGCTGGCCAGAACTAAACACAGGTGAAAATATGATGTTAGAATACGTGAGGCATGCTTAAGGGTGCTCCTACTACCTCTATCAACCATATTTTATATGTAATACAGTGTAATGCAGTTGGAAAAGTAAAGACATTGAAACAGCTTTAAAACCCTAATGGCCCACCCTTTCTGTTGTTGTTCCTTCAGTATTTTAAACAGGGGAAGGCTGGATTACTGCAATTTTGGCAATATAAAGCATGAAACATCCAGACTCTGTGCTGAAAATCCCTCTCTTGGGATCTGAGGCCACAAAGGGACCACCTGGTTCAGCCAGTCCTGCTACAAGCAGCCAGGCACTGCAGACATCTGGTCACATAATCCACCAGTCCACATCACGACTCACAAAACACTTCATGAGATCTGAATGAAACCTGCAACCTTCAGAAGGGGACCAAGGCCAGAAACACAAAGCATACAACAGAGCAAGAGAGACTGAAGACCTCACAAAGGTCCCATCACAACATGAGATTTTCTGTATTAAAGCACACAGCTCTACTGCCAATCCCCATCATCCATGGAGCAAAGACAGACAAAAAATTAACCTGCTAGCTCCTAAAAAGGAATTTTGAAACAAATTATATACAACTCATATCATAAATCACAGAGGTCCTTTGCCAACCAACCACATGCCTCAGGGTTCCTAAATCAGTGCATGCTACACCACCCCTGGGCATAATAGAGTCACATCCAAAAGACGACATTAAGCAAAATCCCCTCTGGATATAACCCTCTCCACTGTGCACATGGAGAGGCTGGAAGATTAAGCTCCTAATTTAGGCACCTCAGTAGGTTGCTTGCCTGAGGTAAAATAAATCTGAGCCACAGAGTACCTCTTCCACTTCTTTTTGAGCAAAAAAGAAAAAGGAGAAAGAAACAAAAAGGAAGAAACTGGTTTTAGTAATGAAAATGTAGTTTAAGAGGCTGACAACCTGTTAAAAACTTAAAGTTATCATGAATTCCAGGATTCATTCAAGTACTCCATTCTTAAAAAACACTCTAATGAAAGGCTTACATATGAAATTTAGTAGTAATAACTTTGGGGTCAAATCCATAATGATTTGTTTGGCAAAGCTTTCCCTGACGACGCTTAAATGTGATTTCAATGGGTGTTCTGCCTGAGAAAGGGCTTCAAGATTGGCCCACACCATGTATATTTAAGTCACCTCAGCCCCAGCATTATACAGCGCCAACCAGACACAAACCCCAGCATTATTTAAACCATTTGCACACCAGAGTCTCCAATTGCAGGGTGCAAAAGCCAGCAGGAAGCATTGATCATTCCTTTAGCAGCAAAAAATATGCAATCTTTTTTACTTGGCTTTCTTATGATATCATTTACCTTCTGTAATAGCAGTTGCTTTTTTTAAAATGTGGATTTGCACAGTATTCAATTTGCCAGTTTCCCCATATAGATGCAAATTTACTGAAATAGCTGTTCACAAAATCCAAAGCCCAAGGGTGGAGTCCTAAAAATAAATATATGTAGTTTAAGCTCTTTTATAGCCACACCTGATAAGAAATCTGGTTCTGTTCTGGTGAGCCATAAAAGGGGAAGAATGGTAAAACCACAAACAGGAAAACAGAAAATAAAAATCCGTATCTTTTGCTCTACCCCCTCAAAATTGCATGGATACTTCAATGCAACCATTTGGCTAAATGTTTCAAATGTTGGTTTTTCAAAGTATTTAGCCATATAAACTACCCGTTTGTTTCTGTTGGCTTCAAATGTTACTAGGCTCATGAATTCTTCCTTACGTCTTGTTATTCAAAAAAATACAGCCAACACTGCCTTTATGGAGCAAGAAAAACCTGAGTATCATTTTTCAGTTAACTCTTCTGGATCTGCATGAAAGTGAAATCAGCAACAGCAATTTTAAGCCAGGTTTTCTAACCACTGCACCTAATCACTACCTTTTAAAGTATTTTATTTCCCAAGCAGTACCATAGAAAAATCTCTGCAAACACAACACAAACTCAAGTCACAAGAGTGGCAGAGCACATGCTCAAAAAACTTATAATAGTCTAGGTACCCAAAAAACCCAAGAAGCAGCAGTAAGTGAGACTTATTGCCCTACTGAATGCCACAACCCAGAAATATTTCAAATATAAAGCAGTCCCTTAAATTGAAGGATTTACAGTAAGCCAGACCTGATCTCCAATTTCCAAATGTAAGTATTTCAGTGAATGCAATCATCAATGGCACACTATCATAAAAGGAAATTTTATAACTGTCACCTTCTTAATCTTTCAAGTATTCAGTCTTTTGTCAGGCTTCTGTAATCCAGGATATCAGTGACTAAACAAGCAATTTGTCTTCACTTCCGTATTTTCTACTTATTCCATCTCACACTCAAATTGCCAGCAGGTTAATGACTTCACAGCCAACAGCTGTCAGTCACTATCCTTTCAACAAGTCCATGAAAAAGCTTTTTCAAACACCAGCCACTCTAGCAGGGATAAAGAAAAAACAAAACTGAGGTCTAACCCCTTAAATACCATGTGTACACGATTTGCAGATCTTTCCCTTCATTCACCAGGACCTATCCTCCTGCTGTGTTCTTCAGGACCAGAGGAGCCAGCCAGGAGGAACTCCAGATGACTCCGAACAGAAACATATTTTCCCTTGCAAGCATCTAAGTTTCTCCACCCGAGCTGAGGAATGAACTCCACAACACAGCAGTGAAAATGTGCACGCTGCTATTTTTCTCAAGAAGTGCTGCCCATCCCAACAATTCCTGGATGAAAAAACAGTATTCAAACAACAAAACCATAAGCTCATGAGTTGAATCTTTATTCAGAGAAACAAGATTTCTTCCAGCTTTAAGGAATGTGACAATAACAGCAAATCTAACCTCGCTAGATAAGTGGCAGGCAATTCTCCATATAAGGTGAAAAATGTGCTAGTGTAGCTCATGCAACACTGCTAATTCCCTCCCTGTTCTCAATATTCAAGAACATAAATGAACACATAAATCAATTTTGCAAGTAAACCTTTTGCTTACTTGCAGCTATAAACCATCTAGACGCTGCTCGACACATAAAGAGTTTTGAACTTAACTATTTAATTCCTTTTAAACACTTGGTATTCGTATCATAGCAGTGCATAAATTAATGTAAATGTGAGAGGTCCCACCCCCATTCGACCCCTAAATTCCCTTTATACTTTACCATTCCCCAGTCAGCCTGTGCCTTCCAGCCCCTGACTAATAATGCTGCTGATGGCAGGCCAGGAAAGCAGCCAGGGGAGGGCAAGAAGGGGTTGAGGGCTGGGTGAAGCCCGGCAGCCTCACACAACCACCACTCACACTCCTTCTGCAAGCCCCCAGGCTGATGTGTGGTGGAAGCACCAGGATATTGGCACAGGACTGATGCCACTACTGCTAAGAACTTTTATCTCAGCTCTGATTGTCCCATAATCCCTACATAATAGCAACAGAAACATAAGCAGCACATACCTAGCTGGGCACTGCAAGAAGATTGCAGGCATCACTCATTAAGAGACTGATGAAAAGACTTCCATTGATTTTGATGACGTCTACATCAGAATGTAAGCCCAGAGGAAAGCTACTTTATATGATCCCTTCCCCTAAAAGCAAGTTAGAACATCTGCAAAAGAGGTATCAGTCCTGGTAGGGAAATTCACTTTGTTTTGTAGTTAGTCCCACATCCCAGCCTCTCCCACACCCCCTTCACTGTTTTTTACACATTATTAGTTATTTTAATGGTCTGACAAACTGCCCAATGAACTCTCTGGATGAGTTTTTTCCTCAGGAATGGTGTACCAATGACCAATAGGGCATAAAAGACAGGAGATTCAGAACAAGTTCCTGGAGGTCTTTTGAAAACCATTCAAAACTAACGGGATTATCAGGGGACAGAAAACATCCTAAAATCTTGTTGGCAATGGTGAGAGGGACAAAAAAGTATTAATATAATTAAGTTATTTTAAAAAAAACCTCAAACCCCCAAAGTTCATTAACTACTCTGGAGGAGTTGTACTCTAGAAGTCAGTGACTTGTATGAGAGGCACAGAGGGGGAGTTTCCACACACACTGCACATATACATATCAAATGTGGGCAGGAACAGCAGGAAAAGGAGCTCACTATTTTCTTGATCTTTAACAAGAAGACATAGGAAAGCTTGATTATTTTAGCCACAGAAATTTCAGAAAAATCAGATGATAGCCTCAGCTTGCCAGTCTTCCTAGTTTATCCACATTCAGCCATCTTGTAATACCCCCAAGGCAAGAAAATGTAACATGACGTGCTAAGAAGGCACCACAGACCAATTAATTGCTACTAAAAATGTAGGCTTCTGTTGTCAGAGATTCTGTTCTGCTGACTTTTTTTGCATATCATCATCCATTACACTACCATGTAAAGTAGCATAGCCCATGAAAAACTATGAGTCAGCAAATTATAATAATGATATGCATCTGAATTTAGAACTTGAATTAAACTGTTTACTGTGTTCTGTAACAGAAAAAAAAAATCAGGAGAATTAACTCTAAACATTATTTAATTCTTACAGAATGACTCTTTTAAGCATGTTTACAGTCATTCACATCTAAGACTCATTTCCTGTAACCTTATCTAATCTAAATTCCATATGGAAGATTTTAGTGGAATATAAAGTTGCATACAAATTAACCACACTCCAATTCATTCAGATGAAATAAAACTGTAAATTTAGTAGTGATTAAACTAGAGCTGTCAAATTATATCTGAACTAACAACAAAAAGTTCAGACCTTTTTGTACAAATTTAGTTTTAAAGGACCTGTTATATAGCCTTAATTCAGAGGATAACTCTGATGTGGCTTAGTACAAACATACTTCTAGTTGACTTGCTTTGTATTCAGGGAATGCAAAAGGGAATGTCTATTATCCATGTGATAGCAAAGACCTCACATGGCTAAACCACGAACTTGGAGCTTTTCAGGGTTTAGCGCTTAAAGCTTCTGAGATTATGGCTCCTTATCCAAAACCAGCTCAGAAAGCATGGCAGGAACCAGGATAAGATATAGTAGAGAGAACTTTAGTGTATCTTTACAGACATGGCTTCTCCATAAACTTCCCATGAACTTTTGAAGACACCATTTAATCATTCCCATCTTATACGTACATATATATATATACAAAAAAGTGTGTATATCAAGAATGCATACAATAATAAATAAAATAATGCGTACACTTACTATAACATGCCAATAATGAATGGAAAAAATTTAAACCAATATTGAATAATTATGAATAATACTCTGTACCATAATACTAAGTGCAATATGGCAAACAATGTATTATAGATTCAGTTTCTACAAACAACCTCAACTACAATAATTCTACAAAGAAATTCGTAAGGATGAAAGGAAAAAGCCAACAGCAAAACATAAAAGTTCCCCGTGAAAAAGTCTTTGTCTGAGGAAGATAACTGCACAATAAGAACTTCCTATCTCAAGAGGATATAGAGAATACAAGTGAACAAAAAGTTAATGTCAAGCTCTCATCCTGAGATCCAAAATGAGTTAATTCCACATAGCTGCCTGAAGTATTTACCAAACAAGTTTTATTTGGGCGAGTGTCTTCCCTAACACACAAGTCCCACTGAAATGCAAAATACTGCAAGAAATAAAAACAACGTCAGCATGTGGGCCAGAGAAAATAAAGCACTGTTCCAAACTGAAGTAAATTGTTATAAAAGAAACAAAATGTTTAAATGGCCTTATTGGTCAAGCACAGCTCAGACACTGGAAAGATCTTTTATTATGATTTTGTGGTGGGGAAAAAGTAGTAGTAAAGGCAAGTATTTTAAATAACCTGGACACTTTTTTTGATGATTTAGCCCCATTTGTTACTCTTCATAGCTGGCAAGCTAGAAGTCTTAATTTCTACACTAGTTTTATACAAGTAAGAAGTAGCCACTGATTAAGAATCATCTCAGTCTGAATTCAGTGATTGGAATATCTCCCCTCCTTTATGTCTGGGATTTAATGTTCATAAGCTCAAGAGAACAAATGTAATTGACTAAAGACAAACTTGAAAGCAGCAATAAAATCCACCCTTTTCACCTGTTCTCAGCTCTGAATACACGCCCATTTACAATACAGAGTTTAGTGAATGATTTATCAGTATCGGCCTTGGGTGACACGCTCTCTCCTACAGAGATACCTGTGCACGTGGACATCTTGCAGGACATGCTCTCTAATAAAAGTGTTGGCTCAGAGATTTGACAGTGACAATTCATCACAGATATTTTCACCCTTAGAAATATACCAACAAAAACTAAACCGTTTTATGGTACCAACCTCCCCACGTATCATTCCAGGAAACATTTCACAATAATAACATTGCTGATGGCCAAATACTGAAGTCAATCCTGATCCTGCCAGTGAAGAGTTGCCTCCTAGCAATGCATGTTCTGATCGCCTGCCTAGCCTAAATTTAAACTCCAGGGACAGAGCTCCCATCCCTTCCTCGAAGAAATGTTCTACTACTTATGAGATCTGACTGCAAAGAAGATCTTTTTATTCAGCTTACACTTCCTACTAAGCTTACTACTTTCAATTTTTACCATTCATTATCCCTCACCCTTAAGTAAGAGTTATATGAGTGAGAGTATATGCATAAGAGTTACAGCTTTCAGGGATGATGATTAGCATGTGAGCCCTCTCCCTGTGCCCATTAAGCTAAGCTATCCCACATTCACATCTTACTTCATCTGAACCAGCCTTCAGTGTGTAATCATTTGCTAGTCTCTTACAAACTCTGCCCAAAATAAACACAATGTCCTAAACACCACAAATTTTCAGACTGCTGTGAAGTGCCTGATAGTTTATACACACTATATTCCTTCCTACTTCTGCAATGCCCAGACCTGAATGCAACAATCCACATGGAGCCCTACAACAAATGCAGCACCCAGCAGTGTCATACCCTCCCCGATTTCTGTAGTTCAATTTCTGGTGGTCAGTCTATGTTTCCATAAGACACTAGTTTGCTGTGCGAGAACATTCCATGTCTCTACAATCACTGCTGCCAGACCTCTGCCTGGTCCCATCTTCTACTTGCTCCAGTTATTCTCAACTTCAGCAGCATGCCTCAAATTCAGCTCCATCTCTTTGACACTTAGATTATCCTGAAGGATTTGCAGAGCATCTTGAACCACTTACAAGTATCAATCATTCTCCTCATACCTCTGCAGAACAATCTCGTGCAACTTCTAAAGAACACACTGGAGACCATCAGGCACGTCCCTCCATTGCCAACAGGGAGGGCAACCAGCACTGGGTGCTGGGGTCAGGCACAGAGACTCTACTGAAGCCTCATCTGATGCCACAAAATTAATAAAATCTTTTCCATTCCCAGTGGCAACAGGCAAAATACAAGGCAGCAAAAAGGATCTGTGGCTTTATAATATGCTACTCAAAATATCTGCTGATGGTCATAAGACAGAAAGAATATGCCAAAAAAACTGTATGATGTAGTCAGTTGGCAAATGGGGAAAATCACACACAAAATGAAATGCGTTCAGCACTGTAAAAGCAGGGATGTGGGAAATTGCTGGTTCTCCATATAAGGATCCAATATTTTTTCAATTTGCCAGCATAGCATAAAGCACATAAAAAAAATCTTAAAATAAAATTCTAAATGTTAACCATGAAGAACACTTTAAACAATATTTCTTAAGAATGTTAATTCTGTACACCCATGAGTCCTGATTTTATAATTTGCAGCCAGTCTAAATGAAAAACAAGAGTTTTTTTAAATTCTCCATATAAAATGTCAACCACCTTTTTAATTGAGAGCTAGAAAAGCGTAATTGAAAATTACTAACCTCAAGCACTCATTAGTGACAAATCCAAACCCCAGCTGAACACAGCCCTAACAGGATTAAAGAGACATTCAGGATGATGTATGCAGACCTGGTATGCAAGAAAAGCTGCAGAAAAATCTGGACCTATCCATAGAGCAAGGATCAGACAAAGCTCTGGCAGGAGCAGTACTTTGGTACCAGAAACGCACACGCACTTTTCCTGGTGCCTCCCTCCCTCTGCTGTTGGAGCTACAGATGCTGCCCACAGGCACCCTCAGGACCGCAGGAGGTCGGAGCCTGCCTCACTGCAGCCCGGAGACATCACTGCTGGGCCCAGATGCTGCAAGGGCACCCAAGCTCCTCTGCAAAGGAAGCACGGAATGGCTTGCCACGCACCTCATGACAAGGCATTTCCAAGAGCACAGCCACCCTTTGTCTGTTTTTAGTGGCCCTTTGCCACTTCCCCCACCACACGAAGCTCTTCAACAAGCGGGCAGTTCAGTCCACCACAGCTACTAAAATCGCACATACAAGTAAACAGGACTCGGGCTGAATTTCATGGTCTCAAGGTCCTTCTGTGAGCATCAAAATCATTGAGCATGAGATTTCCTATTGATCACATGCCACTGGCTGCACATCTAAGGAGGCTCAGGAGGGTAAATGATTTTTTCCCAAGTCAATTTTAAATTGGCTTCCTAAATTGTCTCCAGATCCTTTCCAGACAGCAGAATGGAAATAATTAGAGGTGGTTGGAAAACGGAATTTTTGTCCTGTGGGGAAAGTCTGATAGTCCCGTACTTATTTTTATGCTAACACAGGCCAAAGTGTAAAAGCCTTAAAGTATTTAGTAGAGCAAAATACTGTAAGGTATTCTGAAACAGTATCCTGCACACACTTTGACTTATTTTGTTGCTAGAGAAGAGCCCATTCCTCACATGGGCACACCAGCAGCCCACATAAATGGCTTAGTTTTAGCCCAAGATTCTTTCTACTCCCCAAGACCACATGGCAGTGACTAGCACTGTTGACACAAGCTCTCCACACATCCTAGTCCTCTCACTGTATGGGTGAGACAGGAAGACAGCAGGAACTGCACTTAATCACTGTTCCCTTGCTCATCTTCTGAAAACAAATTCAAATTACATGTTTTGGAGGTTTAGGTGACAAGGTCCCCCCATTTTAAAACAAACCTTTGTCAGACTGAAGTGGTTTATCCTAACTTTTTCTGATGCTTATTGTGGAGCCAACAGTTTCCCACCACCCCGATGCAAACTGAGAATTGTCACAGAGCTGGTGGCTGACACACCATGGGGGAATACACAAAGAAGTGATCTGTAAAAGTCATACACAAACTGTGAACAAGAGTAAAAGGGACATTCACCACTTATGGACAGGAATAACACAACTTCCCTCCTGTTCTCCATGTACAGCACTATGCCTTCTACTGCCTAACCAGAGACACACTGTCAAACCAAGGACCTAGGTAACTAAGTCAAGTAAAAGTCTTTCTTCCTGACACCAAGGAGATGGCTGCTTTATGCAAGTCATGCAAGTCATCCAAGTAGAATGCCTCATGGGAAAACCTTCAGTGCCATCACTCTGTCAGGGTTCTTCTCCGCAGCTGTTTAACTGGCAGAGCCATGGAAATCCTGAGTACACATGAATGCTGCATCACTTAATTCCTGGCTTCAAGTGCGTTTGACTAGTGCTCTTGATGAGGATGACACCTCTGTCTGTAACTTGCTCTAAGTTACCATTCCCTCAATGCAACTTTCCACTGTATAGCTAAGGAGATCTTGGCATCTCTTCCTCTCCAGCTCATCTTGCAACTGTTCCCAGAGGAACCTGCAGCATGCTGTCCAAGCACAGCTGAAGCAAACAGGGCCTGAAGCACAAAATGGCTAGACATGAACACCAGAAAAATTGCTTATTCCATTGTATCTATCTTTCTGCAAGTGCTCTTTCTAAGCCAGACCAAGGCAGCAGGGGAAACAAAGGAGCCCTTCGTTACACATGGGGAAGGGAGTGATTGCATCCTTTCAAAATTTTCACCTCTGCTAACCTTCCCACATGGAAACACTGCTTCCAATAAGCTTCATACTGAAGACTGCAGAATCTACAAGTACAGGGCTCAGAAAAGAAGGCTTGATGAAGAAGGTGAAACAGTGAAGAGAAGGTTTTTTTATACTTCTGACTTAGCTGGCCACCAGCTCGGGAACCGGAAGGAAAGCAGCCCAGCAGAAAAGGACCAGGGGTTGCTGGTTTACAACCAGCTGACCATAAGCCAGCATGTGGCCAGGTGGCCAAGAAGGCCAATGGCATCCTGGCTTGGATCAGCAATAGTGTGGCCAGCAGGACCAGGGCAGGGATTGTCCCCTGTGCTCAGCCCTGATGAGGCTGCACCTTGAGTGCTGTGTCCAGTTTTCCCAATTCAATAAGAATACTGAGGTGCTGGATTGTGCCCAGAGAAGGGCAACAGATGTGGTGAAGTGTCTGGAGCACAAGTCCTATGAGGAGCAGTTGAAGGAGCTGGGGTTGTTTAGTCTGGAGAAAAGGAGGCCCAGGGGAGACTTTATTGCTCTCTACAACTACCTGAAAGGAAGTTGTATCCAGGTGATATTTGGCCTCTTCTCCCAGGGGAACAGCAACAGGACGAGAGGACATAACCTTAAGCGGCACCAGAAGAGACTGAGGATGGACATGAGGAAGAATTTTTTCACTGAAAGGGGAGTTGAGCATTGGAATGGGCTGCCCAGGGAGGTGGTGGAGTCACCGTCTCCAGAGGTT
This sequence comes from Struthidea cinerea, assembly GCA_013397865.1. Taxonomy (NCBI): domain Eukaryota; kingdom Metazoa; phylum Chordata; class Aves; order Passeriformes; family Corcoracidae; genus Struthidea; species Struthidea cinerea. The sequence continues at coordinate 38,781 of VZTI01000243.1, forward strand.
TTCAAGAAATTACTGGACATGGCACTTAGTGTTATGGTCTTGACAAGGTGATGTTCAGTCAAAGGTTGGACTCAATCTTGGAGGTCTTCTCCAACCTTAAGGATTCTGTGATTCTGTAATTGCTTCCTCCTATTTTAATTTTTCTATACAGTGAGGCAAGCTTTGCAAAGTTAAAAAAAAATCATTAACAAACTCAAAGGCATTCAAAGAGAGGCAAGATACTAAACCATGCCAGTTTCCTTTCATCAAAGACACAGATCCACAGGATCTATCTATAGGTTATAACACCAGCAGGTTCAAACTTGCTCTGAACAGACACAAGAAATCCCTGCCCACACTTGGAGATAACCAAAAGTCTTTTGAACACTTAGCATGGCTCTGGGCCAAGCTAATAAACTCTGCTGAGCTGCAGGGACAACTCTGTGCCATTACCTCGGGCTCGGCACAGCTGGCAGTGCTCACAGTGCTTCGTGCTGGTGCAAACCACAGGCAGAGATCATTCCTAGCTGTCTTCACCACAGCATGGAGAGGGAAATGCCACCACACTCACAGCTTTGTCTTCAAGCCTTGACTTCAATCTTGGGACCGTTCATACCCATTATCTGCATTATCCATCCAACAAAAAGCATTTTAGGCCAGTTGTTGACGCAAGTGTCAATATTTTGATATGGACATAATGTTTTTCACCCAAAGCTGATGAAAAGCATTGCAATAGAGTCTAACTAAACCAATACACTTGATTTTAGCTTTGAATCACACTGTTTTACAACAGCTTTTTCTGTTTTTCTGTTTACACATTTGCACAAGGCTTCTTAAACAAAACAGAATCTTTTTTATTCAAGTTTTTCTTTGGAATGCTTCCTCAACCCTTCAAAAAGTATCTTACTGGGTTGGGTGGGGGAGCGGAAAAGGGAGTGATGAGACTTACACGTTGTTTACAGTGGGTAGAGCTGCCAGGCTTCTATCCAGTTTTAAGACGTACAGCCTTTGAAAGCCCTTATGTCTGGTCTTTGACTCAAAAATGACATCTCTACAGACAGAGGGGCATGGGGCTGTAAAACCAAAGCATATTTTCTTAACACTGCTCCAGAAATATCCTCTGCTAAACGTGTAACAGATGCATGTTCCTCATTAAAAAAGTGTTGCTATACATTATGTCTTGGCTGTAGACAGATTCTGGCAGAGATTGATACACTGTGGACACATAATTCATGTGTCTAGTATGTGAACTCTGGACCCTGCTTAACCTGCTGAGGTCCTGTTGTGGATCTTGGGCCATGGAAATAGGAGCAAAGGGAGAAAGCAGACAGACATGGAGGACCAGCGTGTAACCGAGGAAACAACAAAGCTATTGGACATACTTTTCTCAGCGCCATCCCCAGGCACCCAGCTTTTATTCCCATTTGTATAATGAACTGGAAAAGCAGCACCAATTCCAGCTACCTTTCTTTGAGAGGAAAAAGAAATCATCACTTCATGGTGATCATTTTCTTCCTTGAGTAATCTCTTGCCTTGTGCTGAAATTTAACTTTTGGGTTTTGGAAAGGTAAGTCCTCATGATGAATTACAATATATTTTTTTGGCTGATTGGTGCTTAAAACCTGCCCGTGCTAATCATAACTTCATAATCCACAGGGAGACCCTTAGTTTTATTCCTTGCCTGGTATTCAGACTTCCATTTAATTACTGGTTACTTAGATTTATAGGCAGATTTGCTAAAAACAGTGACTCTCTGTGTGCAGACAATAACCTTTTGATGGGTAAGGTAGTAAAACCGAAATTCCTATGTAAACAGGACCAAATTTTAAAAGTAGCTGGTGTAGCTCTCTAATGAAATTGGCAGCACTGTGTGGGTACTTTGTCTTGGAGAATGCTAAATGGTGCATAGCCAGCATTTGCTCCATAAACTGTCAAACAAGAGAACCGCAACTGTTCAGTGATTTGTTTTTCTAATGTAGTTCTCTACTATGGGAAATGTCTTTTCCATGACCAAATGTAGAAGCTGTCAGGATCCAAAAGAAATAGAGGGGAGAAAGATGATGTCTAGAAGGTATCTCCCAACAGACAAAAAAGGAGAACGAAAACATTTCTCAAAGACCCAGTTTTGGTAGTATTATGAAAAAGCAAAACACTTAGGAAATAATTACTTCAAGGATGATATCATTAATTGTTGGGCGTCAGTTATAGTACTGTAACACTCTAATTTGTCTCTCTCTTCTTTAGGTAGCATTGATGATAATGCTGTTGCATTTCTCCATAGGAAGATTAAACAATATATACATCTGGTAAACTTCTTCTCAGGTCCTTCTACTACTTTACAAAATGAAACTGACTTTGTCACCTTAGAAAGGTAGAAAGTCCCCCTTTCATTACTGAAGAAACAAACACTCTGCAAAGAAGTGATGCCTGAGCTCTATGTCCCAGCAAACGAAGCAGTACATGAGCACTGATCCCAAGTTTCCTATTTTGTTCTATATTCCTCACAGCATTTCACTGCTGTTTTAGCCTTACGTCAGTACCACAGGCAACAAGATCAACATCATTTTGTTCATAATAATAAAGGGTAGCTAAACAGGTAAAAGTCTTCACCACTGATGAAAGGACATCCCCAAATCAGAATTTTAAAAGCAATCAATATGGACCAACTATTTCAGACAGGTGCTCTGGTGAAGTCTCTCTCTCAACAATGGAAAAAGCAGCACAGCTTTCTTTTTCCTACTTCTGTTTGGACCAGAGGAAGAAAAAGAAAAAAAAAAAAAAGACACAGATTTCATCATCTGAATTCAAACTTCATCTGATCTGGTCCTCAGGAAGACACACAGCATTTAAATATATGCAATGGCTATTAAGGGATTGATTCTGGAGAAGTAATCAGATAGACAATATTTTTACCAGGGTTCAAGTGTCCACAGTAACTAGTAAAATAATCAAGGCGACTCTGAGCAGACTGCAAGACTCCTCTGTGAATGTAGACACTTCCCAGTGGTGGAATTGTAGCTGTTAATCAGGCCTTGCCGATATCTGCTGCACACTTCCAAGCGGCTGATGTAACAGTTAGCTGCCCACTACCCCACAAAATTTCCCTCCCTGCTGCCAGCCTAGGAACCAGCTGTTCATACCAAGAGCAATGGGAGGACAGGACTACTGCAAGGAACTTGAGAACTATCAGCAATAATATGCCAACTACAACAAATCTGCTCTACAAGAAGGGAGTGCCAACACACATCAGTAGCCGACACAGCGATTGTCAAGAATCAAAGCTCACATCATTTTATGTCCCTGAAATGTCAACTCAATTGCAAATTTAAAAACAATAGTTTTATCACTTTGCCAGTCATAGGACAAATCCTACTAATCTTGGTTGTGCTGACCTTGACCAGGCTTGGGACAAGTAAGTAACGAATGCAGAGAAAACCAGAAGCCCACAGAGTAATTACAAAAAATAAAAATCTCAGCCACAGTATGACACGCTAAAGCCCTGTTCAATCCCTACTACCCACTGCAATCTGTATTACCCTTAGGGAATACTTCTAGATGAAGCAACATCTTCTTTTATCCAAAGTCTAAAGCATTACTGGCATTCTATAAACAGATAAACCTTATGGGTGGGAGAGTACTGTGAATGTTGTGCAGATATTTCCCTTTACTGTTGTTCACTATTAGATTGTGATACAACTTAAAAATTGTCCCCTAATTTGGAACTACATGAGTCCAATCCACTTCGTTAAGGCAAAGCATTTTTGCTCTCAGTAAGAAAATCAATGCTCTCGCTAAATAAAAAACACTAAAGGAAGGGACAAAGATTCAAAACAAGACCATGATCATGAGGTCACAAAAACATCGGCATAAGTAATTATATTATTTTAAAAAAAACCTTTATAATTATTTATGACGACTTAGCTTTTCAGCTGCTATTTGTGCTTTGGGATAACAAAAAACCACAATAGCACTTAACATCATTTAACATTTTTCCATACAGGAAGCATTTTATAGGTACAACCTGCCAAATGGGGATCATAGTAAAACAGGTAAATAGCTACAACATAATCACCATTTGTCAGTGAAAATGAATCTCAAAAAAAAAGCAGCTCCATAACTGTTTCACCATCAGTTTCTGGCTTTAGCCAGTTACTTATCTGCAAACTTGAACATCTTTAAGCAAATATTTTCCCCTGGAGAACTGATAAAGTGGTATATATACAAAATATTTAAATTCAAATAGAACATTCCTGTTGGTTTATAACCACCAGAAAAAAAGTGAACTATTTTAAGTTCCTTTTTTCAAAAAAGATGCCTTGCAGTCAGTTGGTAAAGCCTGAAAGTTGATAATTGCTTAACAAGCTTTGTATTCCAAACAAAAGGATCTCAGTGGTTCAAGTTTCTCTTCTTTCTGCCGTCATACACAAGTTAATTATAGAGCATTAACTCTGCCAAATAACTCACACTAAAATGGTGATATAGTTCTATTACAAATCACAAAAAACCACTAATTATTGGTACCAATACCATGTTTAAGTGTGATCTCTCTGTGTCTATAGGCAGATCACATCTATGAACTCTGCCAAAATAAAATTTGTACCATCTGACCTAAAGGAACACTCTGCAGTGGGAGCATGGCTACACCAACATCAGTTCCAGATCCTGGACTCAGTCTTTCCACAGTAGGCTAGTTTCTTGAACTAGAAAGAGAAGTGATTGTCCTATTTTTTTAATAGGGCTGCATTAAATGTTTCCTTCTAAAAGCTATTTTAATAACATTGTGGTGCTTCACAAAGGAAACTCATTCAGCATATGGTTAACGCATATGAACGTGCCTCCTGCCTCTGAAGAGATACAGGTTTTTTAAGAGCATTTTCAAGTGACTAATATCAAAATAAATCAGCAATTTAAACTTTACAGCATCAATTGAAGATGACATTTTGGCATGTAAGTACACAAACTCTTCACAGTGTCCCTGCAGAAGCCATCTATAACTCAGAAGATGCACAGAGCCTTTCAAATGACAGTGATGGAATTTAAATTATTTAATTAGAATAATAAGCTCTAGTCCTTGGCCACTCTCTCACTATAAAGTAGGAATTTCCTCTGAGCAGGCACAGAACACAAACCAAGTTGCGACTGCTCGTCCCAGCTCCAAAAGAACGTAGTCTTACTTCCCAGTCCTGTGAGACACCAGAATGGTCTGCTAATTTCTTTTGTCAAATTTCCTTTCTTCACTAAGTCTAAATCCATCCTAACAGTACAAGGAAAACAGAAGCAGTTGTTACCATGACACAGAGTTTAAAATACTAATAAGAGCTACTGAAGAGCGTGCACATTTGTACTACCTTCTCATTTACTTTTCGAATCAAAACCAGAAGTTCATTTCTTCTGCCAAGGCAGTTTTTCTTTTTTAATTAAGAAACTTTAAAATCTGAATCACTCTTTTTCTGGGGAAGGCATGGAAAAAAAAGACAAGGCAGACTACTACCAACCCAAATTTATCTCAAACCCTATTTTTTGTAATTATTGGGTTCTCTAACATTGGATACCAATTTAAAAAGATATTTTTTTAATTACAGTAGGAAACTGTTTTTACAACCTTTCCTCTTTAGTGCTTAAATATTGAGAGTACCAAAGCTGAATTTAACTTACTAAGCTTTCAAAAAGCAGTAAGGAACTAAAACCAAGCAGGAAGACCAGTTTTCCTGCTTTTGATTTTTATTAATGATTCTGAGAAATTCTTTTTTTAACCTATATGAGAAAGTTGCTGACTTCAATGAGCAACAAACTTCCGCAATTGATTTCAGTGGAACCCCAATTAATATCCTCAAAGAGAACATTTGTCTGCTCTTTCCTTACTGGAGATAAGAAGTTCCCTTCTAAATTGCATCCTAGAGACATTTGACTAAAACTATTTTCCTCCAGGCAAAAAGTAAACATCTATAAATATTTTATACCAATACTGCAACGCAAAAAAACAGACTAAGCACTATTAATGTGCACCTTTTTTTTTTTCTCCATCACATTTATAAGAAACAGGCAGTGATGCACGCCACAAGGCTGGGATCTAATCAGACACAGTAAGGCCCTGTCTAGACAGGCAAAAGTTATTACAATCAGTTAGCGTGGTTGAAGAACTCCATTAAGATGCAGGCCAGCAAGAAAGAAACCACATTAGCAAATGACACAGCACAACCAGGCACCAAGGCAGCCAAGGGGCCTCCTGGCACCTTCAAAATCAAGACTCTCTTCAAGCCATTGGCAAGCTGGCATGTCACAGCGCTGGCTCCTTCGTCAACACCGAGTCGGACAGACTGCGGGCACATGAGCAGTGGGCGACTGCATAACCACACAGTGCTCTGAGCCAGCCACAGCATCACTCAGGGAAAAGGAGCTCACGGGTGAGCAAAGATGAGCCAGAGTGCTATTCCATGATGCTGTGCCCAGGCACAGTCTAACCCAGTCCCCAGAGCAAGGCACCAAGTGCCCACAACAGAAAAGATAATTTACTCACAAGGTGATCACGTGCTGCGGGTGTTTTTCCTCACCCTTCATTCCTTGGGATGATGTCACTGTTGCTTGTGGAGAAACACACTTCCATGATATTTGGGATATAAGCACACATGCTAGGAATAAGAAACACTATACTAAAGAAGAAAGAAAAGCCAAACTAAACAAACCAAGAAAGAAATGAAAAGTTAAAAATTAAGTGATAAGAACTACATATAAAGCAAAGCAAACTCGCTTCCTTTGCTGTCATCTTCCCCCTTGATCAAAACTTTCAAGGCTTCTCAATAACCCCTATTTGCTTTGCAAATGGGGTATCACAGCATACTTGATACAATGCCAGATGCGATAAAAAAAACCATGCACAACCTATTTATTACTCTTACTTGATAACTCTTTTTCAAATAATTTGTTTTAAAATAAATAAAAAATGCACAATTTGAAAGAGAGAAAGAACACAGTGAGATCACCTAGGAAATTGTTGTCTCATCATCTACAGACATTAGAAATACTTCTATATTTAGACAACCCAGCATTTAACATGGTCCAGAAAAAAGAGAAACAAAGCCAGAAAAGTGCTCATACTTTAATTACTATCAACAGTAAACCCTATTTTCAACTATGCTATCTCAAGCAATGAACTACAAGCTTTGAAACTGCTATTAAAGTCCTCACAAACTATTTGCTGAAGAGGAGCAAGCATATATTTCTGTGGTTGCACAATATGACACATACGGTTTTGGGATAGGAGAGGAAGTTATAAACTATCCACAATCCACCAGGGAAAATCTTTCTTCTTTGAATCAAGAACAGGCTTCATAATAAACTCCTTCACTATTGTATTATATAATCTCATTGGAAGAATTTGTCCGAACTTTTACAGCGCATTACTTGGTGTCACTGCAATTTACTTTACAGAAAGGGAAAAAAATCCCACAGAGAATTTAAGAGTATACACAGAAGCTGTTGAAACTTTTCCCATCCATTATCATTATACTATTACTATTCTTAAATTTCCAGAAGCAATTACTTCACTTTGGCACCATCAGAATCTCACCTTTGGCTCTATCAGAATCTCACCTTCGGCTCTAAATGGTAAGGCAGCCTACCAATCTATAAAGGGAGTTCCACAGCAGCATGAAGCATCCTTATCAACGTGCCCAGGCACTATCAAACGCAAGGTCGGAGTAAAATTGTAGCTGCAAATGTGAGTAGACAGCACCTGGAGCTCACCTGTGCAGTCAGTGGGCAGGGCACACACATGACCTCTGCAGACATCCTGCTGAAGGCAATTCAGTGAGGCCTTCAGCAGTGCTTGACGGTAACATTATTAGCTGAGCATGGAAGAGCTCAGATCTGGCTAACAAATGCAGGTTTTGGAAGCACATCTGCTATTAAAAACAAACAAAAACCTGTCTTTCAGTCGGGTCTTGGTCAGCTCCCTGATGAGCTGTACTGTGACCCAAGAGGAAGAATATCCAAATCCCATAGATCAATACCATCAAGTCCTGGAGGCAAATGTATCATAGAATCATAGATTGGTTTAGGTTGAAAGAGACCTTAAAGATCATCTTTTCAATCCCATGGCCATGGGCAAAGCAGACTTCCTCTCTTCTGTAAGTAAAAACTGACAACTAATTAACACTTGCACTTGCAGCAATTTATTACTTCCAGACACTCAGAATACTTTCAGTAGGGATCCAACGTGAGACAGTGAGGGATGCGCAGGACCTGAGCACCACATGAATACCTTCTGCCAGCTTCTCAAGGGACTGCAACAATGGGAATGGAAGAAGTAACTGCACCATCAACTCAACATCAGCTAAAACTACACTGCTACACAAAGGGGAGGTCTCACAACATCCTTCACCTCCGGCCATCAATTGCCACCTCCTGCCTTCAGATGACACTATTGCAAGTGTTGAAACAGGACAGTACTCAGCATGCTGATGGTGCTTTTCCCAATCGTGAGCACTAATTTTCAGCCTGATCAGTGATCTGATCCAACTCATAGTCAGCAGAGCCAGTATAAGCAACATGTAGGGATGGTGTAACCAGGAACAGAAAGAAGAGATTCCCCATCTTCTGCTGCAGCAAACACTCTGCTCTCTTCCACTGGGATTCAGTTTCTACTTTTCCATCAGCCCCAGGATTGAGAAACACATACATCTTATTTCATCTGGCTGATTAGCACCCTTTCCTGTCACAAGCCGATGTGATAATCACTTACTAATGCAAGTTTCATGACTGACTGTAAAACATCTGGCTCACCCTGTGCTTTAAGTGCTAGAGAGACACTGCAGAGAGCAGCAAAATCCAGTAAGTGCTTACAAACTCACACACTTTGTACAAAACCCTGCATGTTGTGCTGTTCTACCTACAGCGTTTATTGTTGTCCAAAGCAACAATTATGCAAACACTTGGGCACTTGCTTAATTTTTCTGTTACAAACTACTCCATTACACTTAATGGATTAATTAGCAAAGGCTCATTTTTACCCAGAGAGTGAAGGCTCCCAAGGCTACATGCAGAGTCATGGGACAGACTCCCAGGGGGAGGCAGGGAGGGGGAAAGGCACCTGGGAGCACCTACAGTCACACTGCAGCTCCACAAGCAGTTTTGGCAGCAGTATCAAATTTTGCCAGTAAAAAAAGCTACCCTACCTTCTCCACATCCATTTTCCTCCTCTCTTACCTCCTAATGAACCAAATCACGGAATTGATCCAGATTAAAATTACTTTTTTTTTTTTTGCTCAGTGCCTAGGTCCAGATCACCACAGGGCAGCATAAGTGTTCGTGCTGTTATGAATGGGGAAAAAAATCAGAGGTAGGCGGGGGCTGCCAGGGCAGCCCCAGGTTGCAGCAGTTTAAACCACCCAAAGCACAATCACAGTCCAACTCGGTAGTTTCAGCCCTGCTACAGTTACCAGACACTGAAATTAGAGCAATAAGGGTGCTCCCCCCGCCTTCCTCCCTCCATCTCCCGTCCCTCTCCCCGCAGCACTGGGGCTCAGCATCTCCCCCAGACACTCCTCCGGGAAGGCAAAGCTGCAAAGAAATCTTGCAAAAGAAGCTCTGGGGCTGGATTAGGTTTCTGCTACACTGGCTCCTGGAACTGGCTTTCCAGAGGGTCGGATGAACTGGCTTAAGGGAGAGGGTGCACAGGGTCCACAGCAGAGCACCCAGAGCAAGAAGTCTATATTTTTCCCAGCTACAGAGAGCAAGCCTGGCCAGGACCAACCACTGCTTCCCACAGGGAACAGCCACAGAAGTAAACCCATTTGCCGGATTGTAAGTCTCACTCATGCCAAAAACATAGAAGCGCATTATTGTAAGTTTAGTTAGATAAAAAAGGTCATACAAAGTACTGGTTTCCTTTCACATTCTTTGCATATACAAAGACCACAACGATTCCAGGAGGATTTTCTTGTATAGCCTTACTGAAAGCTGATTAAAGAAAATGACCATTAATCCCACTAGCAACTTAAAACAAGACGTTAAATTAATTTCAGTGGGAGTTCTGGATGTGTACAAAACCCAGCATGATACCTTCAGATTCATACACATTGCTCTCTTGGGAAATGACAAGAACTCTGCAGACATAAGAAAAGGCGAAATTTACTCCACATTATTAGAACTCGGTACAAAAATCGCCAAACTATCTGCACCAGGCTTAAAACTATTTCCACAAACCCGACCTTTTAAAATTGTCATTGCTCACGCCGCTGTTTCCCTTTTCACCTCTTATTTTGAAAGCTCAGCCCCTGCGATCGTCTTCAAACCAAGATCCGCGCCAGCAAACCTTTTCATTTTGCTAAAATCCTGACGGGCGTTTTTCGAAGCTGCTGAGCCCAGCGCGGCACTGAGGGAGCGAGGTTCCCCCGTGAGCACCCCCTGAAGTGCCGGGCACAGCACCAGCATGTGGCAGCGGCCGGACTCCCTGCAGGGGCTCCAGAGGAGCCCGGTTATCCCGTCGATAGCCGCCGGCGCGGGTATCCCGCCCGGAGCCGGGGACCCCCGCGGCCGCAGCCCCGCTCCCACCGGGAGCCCCAGCGCTGCGCGGGGCGCGGACCCGAGCGCGGCCGCGGCTCTTTGTTCGGCGGCGCCAGAGGCCGGAGC